>JALPQI010000696.1:0-227531 GCA_025490895.1 Thaumatotibia leucotreta | reverse complement strand
TTAAACAAAGTGACAGCTGTGTCAATGCATAGTGACAACGATAAAACTTACAATATAAATTTAAATATTATATGTCATATACCAAAGAGCAACTACCGAAGTTTACCAACGCGGTGGGATTTGAACCCATGTTCTAGGCTTTCGTGGCTGATGCCTAAACCACTCGGCCACTCAAGCATTTCGAGGTTTCCGGCATTGGCTGGCTTATTTTATCTATAATATTTAAGACAACATTATTTTTTTTGCGAGCGAGACCGTATAGGTAACGAAGCCGGGAATCCGTTTTCACGCCGAGGCATGTATAGTGCTTTTCCCAAACATACAAAAAAATACAATCGAAATTAAAAAAGGGACTTTGCAGGCCTAGGCCTGAAAAGTGTTATAAAATTCCACTTCCATCCCAGTGAGTTACTGCGCCCTAAAAGCGAAACTTCTGAGTCTATTTTAAGGAACGTAAAGACAATATTTCATTGCATGTTTGAGAAATAACTATTTATGTATAAATTGCCATGGTAATAACTCAGGGTTTACTAACATTTGGTACCTATTCATATTCTCATAATATGACTCATGTTCTATCTATGAATACAGTAAAAAGGCTCAGAAAAAAGCCTTTCAAACGCTTGCCGTTCGCTGTCAGTTGTGATTGGTAGGTACTACGATAGTCTAGACTAGATCAGTATGCTTAACCAAGTTGTCAATCGCTAACGCTTAGTAGCGTATCGTAGCTTTCCCTTTCTGTCACTCTTTCATATAAGTGCGACAAAGACAGTTAGCTGTCTTTCGTTTAGGATTGCCTATTAAGTGTTAGCGATTGGCAACTTGTATAAGCACCCAGATATTGATGGTTCGTTGAACCGAAAACTATTTACCTATAGATTCTTCTCAATAGAAGCGTGTGCGACTTTCGGTTCGGATTCGGAGGTCGCGGGCTAGAACCCGCTCTCGATCCAATGAGTTCGGCACTTCACTTCCCTATCGTAAATTGCCGTTGTTGTCTTATTGTTGTCATACAGATATAAAATTATGTATATGTCATAAAGATACAGTTGTTAGCAGTGGTTACTTATAATTGGATAAACATAGAATTAAGGCAATATACACACACCGGCAATGAAAACGGGTCAGGTGTTTTTTTTTCATAGAAAATAATGCAAACATGGAGATTTCAAATATTTTTTAAAAATATTTATAGCGTTGGTAAAATCTATTTTTGAATTAGGTTGTATTGGAATTCCCCTAAATTTTTAAATAAACCCAAAAAAAAATCAAAATTGTGGTTAGGTAGGTCTGTATAGACAAAAATGTAGACCGTTTAAGAAAACCACCTAAAATGTATGATAAATCGAGTTTTTTAATCACGAGTTGCTATTTTTATATCTACGGAGTCATCTGATGATAAAGCTCCGTGTATTTCGGATCGGGTGAAAACTTCAGGGAAATTCCAATACAATCTGATGTTAAAAACGGTTCCACTTGTATTATAAATATTTATTTTAAATATTTGTAACCAGCATGTTTCCAGTATTTTCTATGAAAAAATCCACCTGACCCGTATTCATTGACCGCGAGTGTAATATTACCAGTTCGTAACTCTCCGGGGGTGGGTAATTCCCGATTCCGGTATTGTATTTGTATAGAAAGCCAGTACCGGCCGCCCACCCTACTTCCTAGTTACTTCAATTTGAAGAGGTAATATAAATTATTCCATTAATTTGTCTTAAAAATCCTTTTGGATATCCTAAAGCCAAAAAATACAAAAACATAAACTCAAAAATACAAAACTAAATAAAGAATTTGTCAAGTTTTAAGTAACTTGAGGGGTTAATTGTTAGTTGTTTAGGTATCATCATCATCATCTTCAGCCTATCCACCACCACTAGCTAGTCCACTGCTGGACGTAGGCCTCTCCTATTAACTATGCGTATAGACGCATTAGGAGGTAAATGCCCATAATCTCCACGCTGGGCAAGCGGATTGGCGATCGCAGTAATGTGTGACGTGTGATGACGCTGCTGCCCATCATCAATATTTTGTCAAATAGTGGTCAGTGACACTTCAATCCCTTAGTCGACTCTTACGACACCCAAAGGAGGAGTTGGGGTGGTGACAAATGTATTCTAACTGCAGTCACCACACGGCCAAATTTAAAAATGTTTAGGTATAGAGTTGGAAAAACGTATTACTGTTCACGACTCATGTCATGTTTCACCCTGCATGTACAATTTTTGGCAATCGTCACATTTGCGCCATTCGGCTAACATCGCACAAAATGAGAAATTGTCATCTAAATTGTCGGCGTGGTCAGCGCGAGCGCAGGACCGGTCGCGGCCGGTGGAGGTCGCTCGGTGGCATTCCATGTCATTGATTATTTTTAGGTATAAATGCTGTTTGGAGAGCGAGCGAAACTTCAAAATATTTGATGAAAATGTTAAGCGTCGAAGTGACGCGAATTGACAATACTGGCCAAGAGCATGTCGGCCATTGTCGGGCCTTACTCATCATCATCATCAGCCAATGATAGTCCACTGCTGGACGTAGGACTCTCCTATTAACTATGCGTATAGACGCATTAGGAGGTAAATGCCCATAATCGCCACGCTGGGCAAGCGGATTGGCGATCGCAGTAATCTGTCCACTATGATGTCGATCGCAGTAATATGTCCACGATATTATTAGTAAAATATAATTACAATTTTACAAGTCAAAAATAGGTACACAATTCAAATACAAATTACATAATTTATAACATACATTGATAGATTTACCTGGTATAATTAAATATTAATGTCAACAGTGTGATTACAAATAATAAATAAGAAACTATCCAAATACAATTATCATACAAATTATTCATAATTTAAGTTTAAAAAAAAATCATCTATACCGTAACATGCTTGCGCAGTTAGCCATTTCCTTAATTTATTGTTAAATGTCGTATTATTTTCAATTATCTTAATGTCGTCGGGTAATTTGTTGTAAAGGCTGAACTAACAATATGCATGGTTTTTGAGGATTTGGCTTACTCAGTAGGGTTGCGTTTTTATTGAAATTCCAAAACGGCTGGGCCGATTATATTCAAAATACTTTTTATTTTAAAGTATTCTGTGAGCTTTTGTGTGTGTTCATGATTTTGATTGTATTTTTCTGACCCCAGGGATCAAAAGTTAGAGAAGGAAGGGCACAAGTTTTTAAATTCGGGAGCGGCTATCTCCGAAAATATGTAATATTTAAAGTTGTCTACCATTTTGTCGGCATGAGCTAAGCTAGAAATAGACTGACAAACGGACATAGCGAAACTATAAGGGTTCCTCGTACCGTCTGCTTCCGTAACCTAGTTGGTAGTGACCCTGCCTACGAAGCTGGAAGTTCCGGGTTCGAATCCCGGCGAGGGCGGCGAGGGATTTATTTGTGCTTTTATTTATCACAAATATTTGTTCCTTGGTCATGGTACCCACACCACAAGACTTAATTGAGCTTACCATTGGGCTAGATCGATTTGTGTAAAATGTCCCAAGATATTTATTTATTTGAGGCGCCAATGCCCGACACAGCCCCTAATAGGTAATAGACGTTTCAAATCATAATGTTATAGCAATAAAGTAGCCAGCACGGTGTCAAAAATTGGGCTTACCATGTCGATAATTGGGATATTTATTTTATTTTATTTTATTTAGGCCCTTCCCTAATTGAAACCTGTGCGATTCATGAATTATCGCCTGGGAATCATTATTTTACGAATACAGTACCTATATTGTAGCAGTCGCCTAGTCTAGCCTGCATAACGTGTGATACATTTACTCCTAGTGCAGTCATTCAAGCATTATTGCTCCGAATTTTTTTACTGTGAACCGAATTGCATACAATTTTGGAATTAGGTTCATCTTACTCTTAACTTCAAAAGTGAAAATGATTTGAACTCCGCAACCATCCTGGGTGTGGTTGCCACCCCTTCTCGGGGGTGAATTTCTTTTTTTGCTAAATAAGCTCGAATATCGATAGAAGGCCTAATTTTAAGCAAAAAATCATCCATAAAGTTTTTCAAAAAATCGAATAGTTTTCAAGTTATTGGCAATTGAAAATTCGCAATTTTTCCACGTTTTTCATCGGTTTTTCGCAAATATCTTCGAAAATATACATTGTATCGAAATTTTTTCGAAAACAAAATTGTAGCAAGTAAAACAATGAACAATTTGGTTATTTATAAACTATTCTAAGTGCAATATTAAGCTAGATATTAAAGATCAAAACCGTTTTTTATTTTGTCTGAAATTTAATCGATGTGGTCAATGCCATCTGGCGGCGAGCAGATGCATTTTATGCATTCTAATACAAAAGGGTTGTATAGTGCTTGAAATAAGCTTTTAAATGAGTACTATTAACAGTCTTTTGCACGTAAAATAAGTGAGCTGTATTGCAAATAAGGGGAGCATCTAATGTTTTTTCTTTTAAATGAATGGGTTTCATAAGTGCCATTTCCACCAAAATTAAAATTAATCGTATTCCGCCTAGAATTGACTTTACTATGAAGAGCTTGATAGATAGTATCAGTTTGGCTGCTTCAGAACACACAGTTTTCAAAAAAGTCACGATCCAAAAAAATAACTAAATTTAAAATTTTTAAACATCCCATTTTCTCTTCATAATATCTCAAAAATGACGACAGATACGCATAAAAGTGTATAGAATAAAAATTTACGTATTTTTCTGACAAACAATTTGTTGTTTTTTTTTTTCTGTCAAACATAAATTGACGGAGTTGTGATTGTTTAAAGAGCGCGTGGCAGCGCAATCACAGCCTCTCTTAAGCCCTTTGACCCTTCACCGTTTTCGAAAACGGTTTTTTACTATATATTGCAATGAAGGATGTTGTAGCTCTCTTAATTACCTTTACAATGGTTTTTAACCAACTTCAAAAAAGGAGGAGGTTTACAATTCCACGAAATCTTTTGTTTTTTTTTTATGTATGTTCCCCGATTACTCTAAGACGCGTGAACCGATTTAGAAAATTCTTTTTCTGTTTAAAAGGGTATATACATTGTAGTTGGTCCCATTGTCATCGGGTCCAGATCTGATGATGAGATCCTGAAGAAATCGAGGGAACTCTTCAAATGTTGTAGGCACACATGACATTTTTCATTTATTTTCGAAGACTAATCAAGTATTTACGTCTAGTCATGAACGTCTTAAGTTGGTGATCTGATGATGGAAGGTACAACTCCTTAGCGATTGGGTGTTGGGGGATAATTCTTTAAATATAACATGTTTCGTATATTTTTGAAGCTATTTGTGTATTTGCCTTTAGGTGGTCATCGTTTCATGTTGGTGAGCTGATGATGAAAGGTACAACTCCTTAGCGATTAGGAGTTGGGAGATATTTCTTTAAATATAACATGTTTCATGTATTTTGGAAGCTAGTCGAGTATTTGCCTTTAGGTGGTCATAGTCTCGTGTTGGTGAGCTGATGATGGAAGATTGACATTCCTTAACGTGTAGGGGTTGGGGTATTATTCTTGGGGTATAAGAGTGTGGAATAATATTTAAATCCTTTTCATTTTATCAAAAAAAATCACATTTTTTGTCAAGGGGTAGTTTTCAAGGGTTGAAAGGGGGTTAAAAACGTGATAATTATTATAGAGAATATAAAATATTATTTTCTCTATACTTAAATCTTTTTATGTCATACCAAAGTATTTTTGTGATTTTTTCAATTTAGAGGTTGTTTGCAAGGATTGTAAAATTTTCAAGGGATTGAAAATGATTTTAATATGAGGTAATTATGTTAGAAATTACTTTACGATTTCACCACTTACTATTAGACATGTTTTCTAGCGATAAAATGGCTTAATGTAATTTCTTCCATTAAGGGGTTGTTTACACCCCTTAAAAATAATAGGCGGAGTTCAGATCATTTTCACTTTTGAAGTTAAGGTTAAGATGAGCCTAATTCCAAAATTTCATGCAAATCGGTTCACAGTAAAAAAAATCGGAGGTAATACCGTAGTTTTCGCTTCAATGACTGCACTATCCGGTTTGAATGCAGATGCTATCTGTGGGACAATGACTGATGACGGGGGCTATGAAATGAGACTTCACAGATAATTGTTTCATATTGCTTTCATAATGGTAATTAATACGGTATGTAGGGCTCCGTATTTTTTAGAATTAATAAACGCAGACAGACGTATTGTTTTCGTCACCCCTGTCAATAGATAAGTGAAATCAGATATATCAGAGCTTTCTTTTCGGCTTTGCCTTAAGGTTGACTAGTAGAAAATGCCTCATTGCATTAAGTTTGCCTTTTGTGCATTAAGCTGTTCTTTTGTGCAATAAATAGTCTAGACAAATAAATCACGGTACTACACGGTAAAATATCTGAACATGTTCTCTAACTTATATCTATACAACTCTTTTTTTCTCAAACATGCTATGAAATATTACTGTTCCTTAAAGTGCGACTAGGACAAGAATTCGTTAATGGAATTAAATACAAACCTTGAAGGCTTAGGACGGCAAAGTGCTGTTTTAATACCATTCCACATAATTTTTTGGCACAGACATGACATTCTGCCACTATGCTATAGTATGCAAATAAAAAAAAAGTTGATGTTTTTGTTGTTTATCTCATTGCATGTTTGAAAAAAAGCACATAATAAAAAAGCTCATTGCATGCCTGGGTCGGAAAAATGGGATTGCTCGACTCAGGCCTATCCTCTCATATCTATACGTCGTTGGCCGGCAACCCCTTTCGTCCCGACCTCTATAGTAATGTACTAATGTAGCCCTAGGGCGAAAATTATAAATGCATTTGAGTCATCCTTAGCCCTCAGGTGCATATTATTATGGTATCACACATTTTATTTCTAAAATGACTTATGGAAAGAATCGATGCCAATTAGAACTATGTATGTTGCTCAGTGTGACAGTCGCAATTGATCACTTATTCCGACATGTGTCATTTCGGTAGTATCGTTTTTGATACTCTATGCACCTAAGGGTAGCCGAAAGTGACTCGGAATTTCTTCTGTATTATATTATAATGGTGACCTTAACTGAGACAAATAATAACAAACCAACAAAATGTGTATCTAAAGTTTATTAAAAACACAAAAATTGCAATACACATACTAGTTGCTTGTGTCTAAACTATGTATTTTCACATTTAAGTAGGCCTTATTTATTTTAATACACATAAAGTACGAGACACAGAATAAAAAAATCACAGATGAAATAACAATATTTAAAGCCATTATATAAATAGTATTTGGTCAGGAAACGATGACTAGAACATTTAATAGAAATCTTTGAAGATATTAACAAAAATAACATCGGTAAATAATTATAATACTGTAAATATAAATACAACATCAACTTAGCGTAGAATAATTTAAATATCACTAACAATGATCGTTTACACTACACATTCATTTAATATTTAAAAGTAATATCACTAAATAAAATATTAAATCATGTAACAACTTTTAAGGTACAGATACAGAGTAGAAACATAATTATCTTGCCTTACAGTGATAAATCGAAATATTGTTGTAATCATAAATTATGTAATTAATTATTTGAGTTGAACACCAGACAAGTTTTTTTTTCATCTTGTTTACACATTCGACGCCGGTGACACAGCGTGTGTGACCAACAAAATCTGATTCCTATGCCAGTGACACACAAAGGTGATTAGAGTAACCTTATTCTTATGCCACTAGCATAAATCAAGTTCTTTCTCCTATACCAGTGCCATAGAAATACGAACGTTTTTGACACAAGCGCCGTGTCGCTGGCATACGAGTAGATACTGTTCGGTCACACATGCGTGTCAATGGCATAGGAGTTCTATCAGATAATTTCGATCGTCGATAGTATTAGCACTTAGTAAAACAGTACTGGAGGCGAACGTGTTAATAAACAATTCATCTTTCAGATGTTACTTCCTTTTCTAAGTGTTACGGCCCGGCCACGACATTGGTCTAAGGCGACCAGCGGCGAGCGAATCCATGGGTTGGAGCGGGATGCCGATATGGGTAGGAGAGGGAGCACCATACGTTTTCCGCTTAGCCGGTCGCCTTAGACCGATGTCGTGGCCGCGGCATAAGGCCTGAATGGCGAGCGTCGAGCGGTGCGACCGGCGTGGCGGGCAGCGGCACGTGGAGCATCCAAGAGATTTGACAAGCGTGGACTCAGGATGCTTAGCCAAGATGCCAATCGCTAGCGCCTGCTAGCGCATCGTAGTTTTCCCTCTTTGTCGCACTAATATGAAGGAGTGACAGAGGACAAACTACGATGCGCTAGCAAGCGCTAGCGATTGGCAACTTGGCTAAGCATCCAGGTCAGGCGCATACGTTTGCATTTGTTTAACATGGACGCCCCGCTAGAGCGTCTACTCAGTACTTAGGCTAACGGTACCTAGCCGGGATTACACCTGTGTGTTCTTACGTAAGTTGTAGGGCGATAATATACAGGGAGAGAGCGAATAACACCTTTGTTTCCCGGCTAGTCTCACCTGCACGTGGTCCTGCTGTTCAACGGAAGAGATTGCACCAACAAGCCTAGCTAAGATCATCATCATCATCTCAGCTATAAGACGTCCACTGCTGAACATAGGCCTCCCCTTTGGACCTCCACTTGTACCGGTTAGATGTGACCTGCATCCAGCGTGTCCCGGCGACCTTCACGAGGTCGTCTGTCCATCTAGCTAAGATACCATTCTGCAATCGTATACGATAAGCGATAAGTAATAAATGTATGATGAATGACGGATTCTAATAAAAAGTCACGTGACTATTTTCATACAATATTATGGTCACGTTACTTATCTATTGTCGTATACGATTGCAGAACGGCATTGGCTAAGTCTGCTGACCATACAAGCAATCTTAGAACTTAAACCCCGTATCTTCGCCTAGGATACCTATCTTCGCCTAGCGTGAAAAGTTAAAGTTACCGCCTTATTATAAAGGCAAACTCTCAAGTAGCAAAGTACATGTTTTTCATACTTGCTATTTAGTAATTTTCTGTGCACCGTACCCTAAAATTAATGCGGAAACTACAACTTTTTACACTAGGCGAAGATAGGTATCCCAGGCGAAGACACGGGGTTTTACAGTACGCAAGGAACTATTATTGAATTGATATTTATTAATATTAGGGCAAAAATAAATCCACAAACGTGTTCCACGATATGTGACAATGACAACAAATGAAAGTCAGCCATATTTGTCCCGATTTGTTTCGTTATCTATAGCATGGAATACGAGTACTTATTTGTGTGAATCATTCACGATTTTCACTTTAGAAAACTCAGATCCTTTAGAAACATTCAATTAGGTATATATCTCCTCAGTACATATTTTGTTATTTTTCCCGAGCCTTTCCCATCAAACACTTAAATTGTTATGCTTCAATAGAACAATGACAGTGGAAACTGAGGAAATCTCAATGCGATTGTGTTATTGTTATGGTACCTAAGGTTTTTACTAGTAAAGTTTATCTGTGCATTGTTTATTTAGATACTTCGCTATTTTATTGAATACTTTGAAATCTTATCGGACAAAATCATGAGTGATTAATGAATATCTAAACACCAAGTACAAAAATAATAAAATCTGACTTCAGCCCATGTCTCTAAGATCCCATTTTCAGACTCCTATTTGGTGCCAACGGGACCATAAATATAAGGGCTATACCGGTTCGATAAAATAAAATTTGAAAATCAGTTCACGATTCTCGGAGATATCGAGTTACATACATAGGTACAAATAAAAAATCTGTTGAATTGAGAATCTTCTCCTTTTTTGAAGTCAGTTAAAAATGAGATCAGGGGACTTTTACGTGACTTTGATATTTAATCCATTACATTTATATTTCTTCCACATTTATACGCTCTTCGTTTTTCTTCTTTCTTTTCTTTTCGCAATAAAAATTTCCATGAAGTTAGATCTCTTTCTTATTGTACCTACTGATAAAAAAGAAACGGATTTCCCATCTGATGCGCGAGTTGCTACCGCACTTCGACAATGGTGGAGTACTATATATACTTATCGATTATTAAAATCATCTTCGAATTAAAAAAAATTTTTGCGTCCCAGGAAATATTTTAACTCTTTTTTGATATCCAAGAACTTGTCATGTATGTAATTTTCAGTAGGTACACTGCGGTACGTACAATCGAAGACAAAATAAGGGGTATACAAAAACGTTCAAAAATATGTCCCAGTTCACTCTAATTCTGTGTAATAAGAACGTCGTAACATATTTATGAACGGATTCTTTCGATACTTATTTTTGCACTTGACTGTACGTGAGTAGCAATTAATTACGAAAATGCATGCAGGTTCTTGCAATAACTGGGATTTATATGAATTAAATAATATCGAACGTATTCGTATACGTTCAATAGAATAGATAGCAGCACCAGCTCTCTCTAGCTATTCTAGAAAACTGTAAAGTATTCTAATAGGAGGTGCAGGCATATGTATTGCTTGCCCTTAGAGAATGGTTAAAGGCGCCTAGCCTTGTAAAGGATTGCATATACCCGAGAAAATTTACTGGTTGCTAAGACCGAGTGGCCGAGGGGTGCAGGCATCAGCCGCGAAAGCTGAGCACGTGGTTTCGATTCCCACCTCGGACGTTGGCGATCTTGGTCATTTTTTCTTTGGTATATGACATCCAATATTTATTTATTATTTATAAATAATATCGTTTGGATATGTACGAAAATGTATTTTAATTCTAATTAACAATTAAGAAAATTGAAGCAACTATGTCTGAGCTAGTAAAATATAGGCCGGTAAATTATTAGGATCGCATATACCTCGGACCTAAGATCGGACCTAGGATTCTAGATGCGTTAGTGACCATGTCTCATCAACAACTTGTCGGTACTAAGATATACGTAATCTTAGTAATTCTTTATGCTGTTCCTGGTTGTTTGACTCATAAATAATTAAATAATAATATGCCATGGAATGTATGAAGTTGTGACTGTGACTAAGTGAGCATTCTGTACGCTGGTTACGAGGCATGTTTTGTGTTCTTCGATATTCCGTAACAGTTTTTTAAGGGATTCCAATTCTAATGAAATTCTGCTGTTAACTTTAAAGCATCAATCATTTAGGAAGAAACATGTGAAGCTAAACATTTAGTTTTTTTTTCTTTTTACGACTTAGGATTTTCTGATACTTGTTTTTCTTAGATGAGATTCCTAGACCTTCTTTCTCTCGAGGAACCAAGTTTGCATGGGTTCTGCTTTGCCCTTCATAGATACGTGTCCACGATAGGTCAGCTTGAAGGATTCATCGTAGTTATCTTCACGCATCAGGTAACTGAAATAAATAATAAAGAAATTTTTATATTGCTATATCGTAAACCTGCTGCTAGAAATAATATGGTGCATCAATTCATTTATTTGATAAATGCATCTAAAAATAACCTAAAATTCATTGCCTCTCGAAATTTACTGCGTAACAGTCCAGTAATATGGATTAATCACATAATAAATACTTCATATCGTGAATAACACCTACTCGCACTCAAAAACTTATGAAGTAACATGATGATGTCGTATGGTTTCCCATACATCGACCTAAGTAGATTACACTTATAAGTCTTCGGTAAGAGTGGACTGATTTCCGACTATTGAGGTTCCAACCGCGGATCCGTCCACATGCTGTCAAAGTTTTAAATTGACAGCTTCAATATTGACAGTATCTCAAAATTTTGTGTAAATTAGTCTTTTAAATTATCTGTTATTTTGTGTTAGTTAAAATGGATTCATTTATGGAGTATTATTTTGAAGAGGTGTTCTGTAATTTGGACCGTGACTGTTTGAATGAAAGATACAAAAGGAAAGAATTAGTGGAGTACTTTAGCACTGTTATTGCTGGATGTGCCGCAGGTTAGTCTAATATTTTGCAGTCGGGTCTAAATTGAGACAAATAGAGCGATTGATTTAAAATGTAAAAAAGGTGAACAAATAACAAAAACATATTTTTGTCCATGTATGTGTGTGACGTTACTGCTTTATACAAATTTGTTTACACACTGTGTTCACAGTTGACACAAGTCTGTTTTTTCTAATTTATTCAAATCAATTATTATTTAAGTAAACCATATTCATATTCAGATTCAATACAATACCTATGCCTATTCTTTAATACTTTATTTTCGGTCTTTTTTTTCAAAACTGTATAATTTATATTATTAAATGTAATTACTCTAATAAGTAACCTAACTATATAAACCGGCCAAGTGCGTCTCGGACTCATGCACGAAGGGTTCCGTAGCAACAAATATTTCAGCACGCGACTCCAATATAAGCATATGTATATATTATATACCTAGGTAATAACTCAAAATTACATTTAAATCAACCTAGTATCTAAAAAACTATAGGAGATAATTTAATCAAACCAAAAATCGTCGGAAGAGTTTATTATGCATAACAGGATTTTTTTAATTTTATACCGCGTAGTTTAAAAAATAGAGGGGGAGTCACACTTTTTATGACTTTGAGAGTCGATATCTGGAAAACGGTTCTCTTAAATAAAAATGTGTTTTAGAAACCTCCGTATCACTTTCAAATACCTTTCTATTAATAACCCACACGCTTAAGTACATCGAAAATTAATTATTACATGGATGGAGGGCCCAACCCCAATTATTTTTTTACAATATAGTATCATAATTCATAATTATGTAGCGGTTTATACAACACATATCCTTACCAAATTTCATTACTGTAGCTTTTATAGTTTCCGAGTAAATCGGCTGTGACAGGCGGATAGACGGACATGACGAATCTATAATGGTTCTGATTATGCCATTTTGGCTACGGAACCCTAAAAACAAAGTAAGGAAGTCGTAAGAGTAAAAATATTAACACTCCTCATCATAATGAAAACGAAGCCAGTTCTAGTGTGATTTATTCGTACTTAGTGGTCCTAGTAACTATGCACGTTCTGTTGAAAGAAGTTCAGGTTAAAATACTGTTGAGAATTAGTTTTAGTTTGCTTCATTGATAATTATAAAAAAGGAACATTGTATTCATATTGGAAAACACAAACATTATCTGTTCTAGGACAGAACCACTCTGACAACACAACTTGTAAGAACTTCATCACATCAGCTCTAAAGTACCACAACAACTGCAAAGCGACTAACGGAGACGTGTGTCTCATGGGGAAATACCACAACGTCCTGTACATAGCCATGAAGCTGTCGTTTGACTGGAGCGTTCAAGATAATGGAGTGGTTGCAGCCCTCTTGGATGAGCTGTATGCGTGTGAAAAGACATTTGAGAGAATATTTTTGGGTAAGTTGAAGAGTACAGTAATGATAAGGCTAATAAGGCAGTATTGATAGAAGCAATTCTGTTAGATGACATAAATATTTAATTGTAAACACTGACTAAATTACAGACGACTAAGACACAATACAATAGTATAAATTTGAATACAGTGTCGTTTTAATTACAGGAGCAATTTTTGGGCCATCAGCACCATATTTCCTAGCTGGTTGGAAATCGGATTTCATGGACAAAGAAGAAAACGTCCATGCGCTTGTATTCTTCTTGGATCACGCCACAAACGCCAATTTGGAATACACAGAAGAAGGAAAATTGTACCGATTTATCGACGTCCCTTTAGAAAGTTGTGGAAGAGCATCACCTGTGAGGGTAGTTATTCAAATGGGATCATCAGAAATGTTAATGATACTACTTAGATTTGGAGCCCAAATTTTCTCAGATAATGTTGCAACTAATCCCGTAGAATCCATACTAGATAGATTAAAGGATTACAACAGAGTGTATCCATATGAATTAGTATCGTGCTTAAAATTAGTGCTTCGAGCAATTCCAAAAATAAGATTCACAGTTGATAAGAGAGTATTTGAGCATATGGATTTGCCGGATGATTATAATTATGACAGAAAGGTCGCTTTGGAAAAATATGGGGAAATTTTAGAAGATCATTTAATACCAAGCTCTAGGTGTGGTTTGAAGCCAGTAGAGTTGAAGCATCTTTGTAGATGTGTGATACGGAAAATGTTGTGGCAGAACTTTGAATTGCCCTTTGGTATACCGAAGTTAGGGGTACCGGTAGCTTTGCAAAAATATTTAGATCTTTTAGATGATTAAATTTTTCGAAATAAATATTGATGTGTTTGTGTTAAATTATACTGTAGACTTGTTACCAGGAATAAAATTGATAATACATTTTCTATTAATGGCATAGAAGGGTAAAAGAGGCTTTGAATACGGAGGATTTTAATAGGTGGAGCCATTGTGAGAAGGAATTTAATTTCGGAATCAGTTTGGGGGGCATTAGGGTAAATTGATAACTGGCCACCTTCCAGTAACTCCAGTAACATAAAAATGAACTCTGTGTCCTTAAGATTAGAATTCATTGGAAGAGGGAGAGTGATTGACATTGACGTGACACATAGTTTTAAACTGAATTCTAACTATAAGCACATAGAGATCATTTTTATATAAGGTGTTCAGTTACCAGCAATTTAAAAATAAATAAATAAGCTCAATAAAGGCTTGTGATGTGGGTACCAGGCGACGATATATATAATAGATAGATACATACAGGGTGGCTGGTAAGTATACCGACAAACTTGAAAGGTGTATTCCTGAACACATTTTGAGGCTATAATTTCATATGAACTTTTCTGGATTCGGCTTAGTTTAAGAGATAATGACATGTTATTCAAAAAACTATTTTCATCACAAGTCACTGAAAAATGCCTGCACAATTAAAATTCTTACACTAGTAGTTTTCATCTCGACATACACACTGATTAAAGTTAGAGAAAATGAGGAAAAAGTTTCAGAAAAATGTTCAACAAAAAAAAAATATCAAAAACCCTGAAAAAAATTCATTCCCTACAATTTATTACTGGTCATGTAGAAAAAAAAACAAAATATTAAAAAACGGAATAACCAAAAAAATTTTTTTTTGTTCGATAATGACATATGTCACATATTTTTTTTTACTTCTTTTGTTATCAAAAATGCATTGGTAAAAGTCTGTCGGTATACTCCTTCCCACCCTGTATAGATACTTAAATACATAGACAGCCATGACCAAGGAACAAACATTTGTGATAAATAAATACACAAAGAATGCCCTCGCCGGGATTCGAACCCGGAACCTCCAGCTTCGTAGGCAGGGTCACTACCAACTAGGCTACGGAGGCTGACAAAATTTACCTAAAATTTACCCCATCTCTTCCCTAATAAACTCCCAATGGACTTTCTCATGCGTGGTTATCTTTTAAAGTATATTTTTTCAAAAAATTGATGGAGAACAAAGGCAGCAAGGCATATTTTACCTGTAAGTATCCTCGCTGACATTAATAGTGCCCGGGACGCCCGTAGTCTCGCATCGGCTGGTGAGGTTGACTGTGTTACCGAAGAGACAGTAGCGGGGCATCCGGTGTCCAATGACACCGGTCACAACCTCGCCAGAGTGAATACCAATAGTTATACCCTGAAATATTTTGAAAATCTTGATGGTGATCACATGAAAATTGGTTATAAAGAGTCAGGACTCTTGATCAATGAGTTGCATTCATATATCAAGCGTGTTGTAATGTGCTCCATCAGAACAGCATCGTATTTCCACGTTGAAAATAAGCTGTTCTGCTGTGTCACAACACGACAGATAACAATCTCAATTTTTAAAAATAAAGATCTTTAGTTTCTAAAAATACACGTACTAAGTCACAACCTTTCATATGCTTAGGAGTAGATCTGCTCCATCACAATTTGAAACAGCCGTTAAAGTCTAGTTTTAATTGCTCTGTTTGACGCTTCCGCATACAAAAGGTTAAAATTATCATCACAAATGACAATGGAAATTACTATCATGCTGGCTAGTGTTGAAATCAAACAATATAAATTCGATATTTCAAATGAAACTTACGACAGGTTCCCCATCAACAGTGATTTCCTTAGAATTGTCCATCATTTCAAGAGCAAGAAGCGAGATGTGCTTAGCGTGAGCCACTTCGTATTCAGGAAGCCCAGAAACTGCCATGTACTTGTCGCCCACGGTCTCCACCTGTAATGAAAAACAAGTTAATTTAGTATGAATATGTCCCATAATATTCTTTCATAAATTGACCTAGTTTCAAGATAAGTTGAAATACAAGCCTCAGCTTGTATTGTGCGTTCTAAGTGACGTTACAGGGTGGCTGGTAAGTAAAAGTAACTTGAAAGGTGTATTCCTGAACACATTTTGAGGCTATAATTTCATATGAACTTTTCTGGATTCGGCTTAGTTTAAGAGATAATGACATGTTATTCAAAAAACTATTTTCATCACAAGTCACTGAAAAATGCCTGCACGATTAAAATTCTTACACTAGTAGTTTTCATCTCGACATACACACTGATTAAAGTTAGAGAAAATGACGAAAAAGTTTCAGAAAAATGTTCAACAAAAAAAAAATATCAAAAACCCTGAAAAAAAAATTCTTTACCTACAATTTATTACTGGTCATGTACAAAAAGAAACGAAATATCAAAAAACGGAATAACCAAAAAAAATTTTTTTTTGTTCGATAATGACATATGTCACATATTTTTTTTTTACTTCTATTGTTATCAAAAATGCATTGGTAAAGTCTGTCGGTATACTCCTTCCCACAAATCTTCTCAAAGTGTTGTAAGAGACAAGTAAGGGATGGAAATGCTACTGAATATTCGATTGGAGATGATTGATAATTGGCAGCAGCATAATCATCATAGTGGACTACTGCGTTAGCCAACTCGTTTGCCCAGCGCAGCGATATTGGGTATTAGTTACTAATACTAGCTATTAAGATAATTGTGATTCAGGAGTCTTACAATGAACCCGACAACAACAAACTTTATTACAACTTGCAATTATAACCAATACCCATTAAGATTTGTTTCAAATAATAAAGTGACTGTTAATAATCCTGGTTCAGTAATCCTACAGCCGATATCATCATCAGCCTATATCAGCTAGTAATAGACTTCTCCTATTAACTATGCTTATAACTATAGCATTAGGAAATAAATGCCCATAATTATCACGCTGGGCAAGCGCATTGGCGATCGTAGTAATGTGTCCACTATGATGACGCTGCTGTCCATCATTATCAAATCAGCGAATGGTCAATGGCACTTCAAACCCTTAGTCGGGTCTTACGACACCCGCGGGAAAATTTGGGAGGGAAATGTATTCTTACTACCGCCACCGCACGGCTGATATACCGACCTTGTAAACGTTAGGGTTCCTCTTCTGATCAGTAAGAACGTCAAACGTGGTGTACAGATCGTTAAGCATTCTCACGATCTTCATAGCGCCTTTATGATCAGTGTTCCTGGCGCAATAGTTAGCGAAGCCGACGACACCACTAAACAGGAGGGTCACAGGGTCGTAGCGGCGAGCGGGGACTGGACGCCGGTGGCGGAGTTCTGTGGCCACACTTCGAGGGAGCACGGAGTACAGCAGTCTGTAATTGTTAATCCCACAATGTCGTAACAGATGTGCTTACCATAGCAAAAATCAACTGCGAAAGACTCTGGCTGTCACGGGATTGTTAAGTTATAGAGTAATTTCGTACGCCTGTCCACATAACATAGTGTTTCGTAAATAAGTTGAAGATTTTTATAACTATTGTACTTATGTTTAACGAATAAAACCGTTCTGATTCTGGTTAAAATATCTTTAGGTACGTACGAAAGATGTAAATATAGGTACTGAATACCGATCTTTCGGATATTCAGATTCAAATTAATTTGGTAAAGATGTGATAACAATCTTACACGTCAGTGATATTTCACAAAAAATAGTATCGAAATGGCACTTTATACTTCTACCTTACTATCTTCAGGGTGCGGCTACACGGATGCGGAGCGGACCGGAGCTGTGGGAGCTCGGCCAATGAGACCGCATCACAGTGTTACGAATTTTAAATTTGAAGAATGTAATTGGTCAATTTTACACAGCTCCGCTCCGCTCCGCGTCAGTGGAGCCCCACCCTAAGGGTTACTTGTTTATTACGCCAGGTAATATCCAATGAACAGATCAGATGTCTCGTGATTTGGATAAGAATTTGTTTAAGTAGGTATGCTTATCCAGGATACCTTGGCACTTCCGACGTAAACATAATATTTTATATAATACCTGTGGTATAAATGGGCCTTTAATAAACTCACACATACCGTAAAAATGACTTTCATACATATTAGTTACGTGATCTTGATATTTTGTACGGTAAAGTGATTATTTTAGTAATATCGGCGTTGGTCTCATACTAAAAGTTGTTCAGTATGACTTATATATATACATATACGGTGTGTGCGAGTTTATTAGTAACTCATGAAACACCGTGTATAGTGGTTCTGACGGAAGATCAGCGCTGTGGACTCTCGAGTCTACAGCACGTATGCTGAGTCAGCGCCAATTCTATACCACGACACATGACTCTTGCGCAAATAAACTATAGGTTAACTTAATTCATAAGTTTTAATGTTATGTATTTATTTTGTTTAGTTTTTGTTTTCCTTTTTTATGTTTGTATCACTGCGAATGTAAGTTGTGGTTTGAATAAAGTTTTTATCTATCTATCTATCTATCTATAAAATTTGTGCTCACGGAAATTTATTTATACTCACAAGTCATAATTATAGGTATGCGGTCGCCTACATAGATATGTTGACACCTGTATTCAAACTTAAATCTTCGTCCCCCAATAATGGGTTCCAAACTGTTCGCATGTTTGTGTACGTGATTGTAGGTATACGATCTCATACGTAACAGTTTTTACTTTCTGTGTATTACTGTGTATTAGTTATTGTGTACCTACTTAGCGCAACTATAATCTACGGAAACTGTAGGTCTTATGATCACTACCAGTATTTTATGTACACCTTAATGTAAATGACCGTTTGTTTCTTACCATAAATAAATAAAAAAAATTAAAAGTTAGCTCCAATATGCCTGAACTCACCTGTCAGTCTTCTGCTTCTCCGAATCCAACTCCCTAAAGGTCTGCTGCAGTTTATCAGTCAGCACCTCCAAGTTCTGTGTTAGCTTGTAGTCTGCTTCGAACTGCTCAGACATGAGCACCAGATCGCGAGTGGCATCATGGAGAGGGATGTCAGCGATGCAGAGGCCGCGACTGACGAAATTAAAGTATTAACGACAACAATCAGCAGGTTTTGCAAGATGTCTCTGCAATCGTATAGAATAAGCTATACGTCACGTGACCATAATAATAGATGGAAATGGTCACGTGACTTTTCTAACGAATCTGTCATTCTCATGCGCTTATAATTTATCGCTTATTGTACGCGATTGTAGAATGGCATCTTAGGCCCACAGACTTAGATTTGGATAAAAGAAACAAGTTCATTCATTTGTATGGCGGCCGAGCGTGTCAGATTTTGTACTGAAGTTGTTACTTGCCTATGATTTTAAATATGTCTCAGGCCCTTGAGTATTCATATTTTTTTGTGTTGTTGCAATTAATATTACTTAAGGAGGCATTATTAATGTTCTTGTTCACTTCAACTTACGAAATTTGACGCCCGAAAGCTGCAAGCTGCGATTAAAGACGGATAACTCAGTGGATTTCACTGAGTTCATTTGACACGCTAAGTAGATACGTTTGCTTGATCTATGGTATATATGACATCTGTGGGTAGGCCTTAGGCCTGTTGAATTAGGAAAAGATCCAATTACCTAGCTAATAATTCAATTTAATTTCTCGGATTCAGTGGAATCGTTTTTAACGACATGTTATTAATCGTTTGTAATTAATTTATATCAAGTCAAGACAAGAAATAGACCTAAAAGCAATAACGCCAATAACTGACTTAAAATTAGAAGAAAACATAACAATAACCGTATTATTCACTATCGCAAGTTGGGTATATATGTGCCTAAATAATAATATTGACTTACCGCGTCAAATCATCAAGATTAGTGACACTTGGGTAGCATTGGAAGACGACCACATCTGTTTCTGGAATGTACAACATTTGCCCCTGAAAGTAAATGAAAGGAACAAAATATTCCTTGTAGAATAACCAGTTCAATATAAATAAGCGTTTTTTTTTTTCGGTGTAATTAGGGGACGGAACTATGGGTGCAAAACTTTAACAAAACTTTAAAATTGACGTATGGGAACAATTTAGCCAAGAAAAATACGCATATTATTGAAAAATCTTTATCCAATTTTATTCCCTATCTCGGAATCTTCAACTTACAATGTGTGGGTGTGTAGATATGTAAATTTTATGGATGTATGTGCTATGTCAAGTCCACTTGAGAAGTGTTGTTAAAGTTTAGCACTCATAGTTCCGACCCCATCACGTATGTGTAGACTTGTAGAACTTAGTAAAATTATCGGAGGAGTGTCTTTTCAAGAGGGCTTGTTTTCACTCTGTCAACACGGGTTATTTTACCTTTTTTCGTAAGAGAAATAACTTCTATTGACAAAATTGAAATAAGCCCTTTTGCAAAGACACTCCTCATCGATAATTGCTACAAAAATATATAAGCCTACATATTCTAAAATAACGCTTTCTTAGGTTGTTGTTTTCTGGCCATTTTTTCCGCAACTCAACATCAAACGTGCCTATTTTGCGTGGTCCCAACGCTGGCCCAGTATTTGTTGGGGACTACACACTACACATACACTCTTGAATTTCTTTGCAGGTGTACGCAGGTTTCCGCGCGATATTTTTCGTCACCGCAAAGCACTTTCTCGGGTATATTTATATGTTACATACCTTAAGACGAAGGGGAGCAATCCCTTCATGAGGATCAGTAATGTTCATTTCTTCCGGCTTCGTTTTCAGTACGTATACAGTATTGATGTGTGCTAGGATGTTCTCGAATTTCATTTCCAAATGCGGTCGAATCTGTAAACATGTATTTTAATCTTAAAAATACAATCACGTCTGCTAATACGTATCGTTGCCAACGAAGCGTCAGATACGTGTACAGTAAAGGGCATAAATTACATTTACATACAATTTTAGACCCTAATAAGTTCCAGTAAAAAAGTGTACATATATTAGGGTGGTCCTTATTTTTGCAATTTAGTAGTATGTTCGAACCAATAAAGGAGCTCTTTGCTCTCCCGATTGCAATTTTCTATGGGGCACCCTCTTATTTTGTTATTTGATAAGTAAACCATATTTGTTTCTTTTTCCAATTATAATAAACAAAAATTAGGGGTCGCTACCGAAGTAATAAAAAAACGACTAATCATTTTGCCTTTCTTGAACTTTGTACTCTGTCAGTCACCTGAGATCTTATTCTTAAGATTCTCTCACACTTGCCGTTACAATTATTATATATGAAAAAGAAAAACAACATTTTTTTTACGAAATTAACAAAAGCCGATATACCAGGCAACTTCTATTAATGTCCCAAGTAACCTGTACAATTTAACGAAAATCAATAAAAACACGGTGTATAAGTATAAAATAGTCTGCAGTCTGCATATTTTTGGCACTTATTTTGTATCAATCCTTGTATTATGTTATGATGGTTTCAGTTTTACCCTTTATCGTGCTACGCGTCACTTTCTTTGCATACTTGTCAAAACGCAACGGTAACGCCGACAAAATGCTAAACCCGGGACCATCATAATATTATCATAAACCTACAGACAATAAAATTGCAGCTTAATTTTACTGACTTACAGTGTCCAAAACATCAGTAATTTTGCAACCAGGTCTTGTGACCCTGGGAAGGAGACGGGACACAGTGCGTCCTGCTTGCACGATGTTCAGCTCCCGGTCAAACATCAGGTGGAATGGGAACACTCGACAGAATGTAGCCGGACTGACTTTTGGCTCTGAAACCCCAAGTTAATGATAAAAACAGAAATATAACAAACATATGGAAATCATAACTATAATGAACACACTACCGGACAAGTACTTGAAATGTTTCTGGCGTCTAAGGGCCTGTTCACAGTAGCGATTCATTTGGGCAATTTAAAAGCGATTTCTATATAAAATTGCACGCGGCGAATTTGCGGCGATATCGCCGCGTACAATTTTTGTATAGAAATCGCTTTAAAATCGCCCAAGTAAATCGCTAGTGTGAACAGGCCCTAAAAGAGGAAGAGGTCATAGACATGGAATAGCTACTATAAATAAGGATATGAAAGATGCAAATGTAACATCTGAAACAATCCGGGACAGAGTGTAACTAGTCTTAATTTTCCGCATCTTTGAAGACTTTTAAAAATATTGGTCCATTTAATAGGCCTAATATCGTAATTTTTACGAAAATAGCGAGATGAATTTTACACCGTCTTTAATAACTGGTCTGGAAAAACTTAAAGTAGCGTGTAAGATCTAAAGGTAAGCCCAATCAGAAGCGGGACCAAAAAGGGCTCATAAAAAAACGTAGGTACGAAGAATTATTTACCTAGAGACAATGTTTCAAACTCAGCGATCTCAGGAGCAGATACCCGTCCAGTATTAGAAGTTTCGGTGATAAGAAACTGAACATGGTCACATTCCTCTTTAGTCTTCAAGACTTCTACTTTGACTTCGGTATTGTGAAGTTTACTCGCCACTGTCTGAAAAATGTAAATATCTTCTGACATTTTATCAGCTAGCTTGCAAAATTGTGATCGACAGCGACACAGAATATACAAGAAGGAAATTGCACCTTGGTTTAAAATTCAAGAATAAGAAATACCATCATAATAGGTTATACACGTTTGTTAATAAATGGGACATAGTTTTCTTTAGCATTAGAATTTTTTCTATTAAATAGGAAAGCAAAAGAGCATAAATGATTGTATGTGATTTGTAAGTATTACATAGTTATTTGCTTTGGTTTATTTTTCATAAGTTTTCTTCATTAAAGTTCGTATTTTCTAATAGTCTCAGTGATTAGGAATATTTAGGAAGCATGCTGCATCAGTTGTAGGTTAGAGCACTTTAATTAATGTCGAGTAGTGATGGGTCGTTCCCGGTAACTTACCCAACACAGTTATGGGGAATATTCCTTAATGGAAACTTTCCCTACAATAAGATTGGGAAATTGACGGGTACGACCCATCACTTATGTCGAGTCAATGCTGAGAACGCTCAAATTCACTGTTTTCTGACAAAAGAAGGATGACACCCGGGCGCCTTCGTACCTGGTGCAAAGGTTGTCCGTCGCCGTGCAGCGTGGTAGCGCGGCTAGTGTGATGGGTACCTTTGCACCAGGGACGACTCGTGGGGGACTATTTGAGTCTTCAGTTGTTATTTGTGGACTGATTTTATACGAATAAAATATTTTTTATAGTTGCAAAAAATTAAGGATAAGATCCGGGCATAATATTTCAAAGATTACCTTCACAATTCCAATCACGATGTGCTCCAAACCAGGTCTGTCAGAGTAGTAGTGAAGGACTAACGCTCCGTCTTCTGGTCTCTCCGTGCATCGGAAGGATGGAGACCTCATGCCAGGGTACAGGGTACCCAGATGATCATGTAACGCGTCAAGATTCTGCAAAAAAAAATATTCGTGATGCCATCTCATTGAAACCTTGTTAACCTTTCGTATGCTTAGGAGCAGCTCTGCTCCATCACAATTTCACTTCATGAAACAGCCGTCATGCTAAGTCTAGTTTTGTTTACTCTGCTTGTTGCTCCCGCATACAAAAGGAAAGGTGATTATTGATATAAAAATTTGAAACCCTTTTGTATACTGCTGTTTATAATATTTGTGTTATATTGCTTTAGGTAGTTAACCTAATCTATATAATTTTTCAAACCAATTCAAACCTTTCAGCTAAATTAGGGAGGCAAACAAAAATAACATATTATTCATTCTTTTAATATTGCGCAAAGAATATCACAACAAAATTAGGATCTAGATCACAAATGAGCACTCTAAGGATATTAAAAAGATATTTTTATTTTGAAAACTATAAACAATATTACCTATACAGAAACAATAAACTAGATCTTAAAATAAACTTACGAAAATACAACTAAATTAATTAAAAAAATTGCCCCAGATCACTGTCAATCGGTAGCGTGCCCAGAAGGCTGGCAGCATTGCCACGTTGAATGGCGATGCTGATCCGCTGTGCTAGATATGAACCAGCCTTCTGGTCACGCGTCAGATCGTACAGCTTCTGCCTCACCTCTTGCCTAAGGATATTGTATTTCATTTCTTACAGAGCTTTTGAAAATAGGGTGCCTTGGGACAGTTCCGAAAATCACAGGAAGATTACTCGTAATTGCATCGTTTTAAGTGTCTCCTTTCGAAATTATCCGGCGTTTTTTGACATTCGGAATTATCCCAGTACACTCTACTTAAGATTTACGGTATAGTTAGAAATACAGTACAAGTACAGCCAAGAAGACGTTCTTACTTACCTAGAAAGTTTTGATATTATTAAATATCAAACTTAGAAGCTAAAACATTATTTAATACTGTTTCATTACTTGCAAAAAGTCGCGAGGTGTAGCTCCCAGCACTTGCAAGATCTTATCGTATCCAGAATCTTGGCAAAACTCGAAAAACGTCTTGCCAAACAACTCCAATATAGCATCTGCAGGTATTTCTGGAAATTAAAGATTATTATTTCAACAAAAGACACGTGTAATGAAAAATTGGAACCGACAAATGTAGTGTATGAATAACTATTTAATTTAAGTAGAACGTTTCTAATAAAAAAATATTTTTTTTTGGAATAATATATGGTTTCAAAGTTCAGCCATAGCCATAGGTTTTGTAATCAAAGTCAATTCGGTTCCTTACATTGATTTCTTTATGTACCATTGTATAATTCGCCATTATTCGGGATTTCATATAATGTAATATAATATAATAATATAATAAATCTTTATTTGCTTAAGCTCTTTATTTGCATACAAGGTGTTCTTGTTCATTTATATTATTGTTTCAGAAAACGATGTCAAAGATAGGGCGAAGTGGAGGAGAAAAATTAAGAAGGCTGACCCCACCACCATGTGGGATACATAGCCAGGGAGAGAGAGAGAGTACATAAACAATGGCAGGCATATCTTTCCTCGTAAGACCCATGGTCCTACAGGTGTAGATAAACGTCAAACAAATTTTGAATTTTATTCAATTTAAACGGAGTTGCATTTGTTTTGATTGGTAAAATTTTCTGATAAACTAAAATCAACTTAATTTTCTGCCGAGTAAGTAAAACCTTCAATGTTGGATATTTCTCCTGTATAGCCTTAGAGCGCTCGTACACCTGTAAGTTATAGGGATGGAGCTGTACTAAAGAATGACAGGTGAATATCACTATCTCATTCTTTAGTATAGCCCCGTCCCTATAACTTACGTAAGAACTTACAGGGTACGGCCGCTCTTAGAAGGCTAAATAGCTTACGTAGTATCTCTACAGCGGCAGTGATGAGGTTGTATGTGATCTCGTCGTCGTATATCTGCCGCACCAGGAAACTACCCTCCATGGCAACATCGGCTTTTCTTCTGTAAATTATGAGGGTTCTAATGAATAGAGGATTTTGATAACATGTCAGTTAGGTGTAGATTAAGGCGACGTCCAATACGCAGAGACGACTTTATGCTTCTCATGCCACTGTAATAGCTGTTCAGAATTATATTTTTTGTATAAATCATGAAAAATATGAGGAACCTTTCATCGAAATCCATATTAGGAAAATCTCAGTTATATTCCGTAATTGTAGCTACGCAACCAATTTTGGTGATAAAGATTGGTAACCTGACTGAATAAGTTTTCAATAATTTTATGGAGAAAATCGTTTTCAATCATGTTTTGCGCCTTGGAAGACCCTAAGTTATTCGCATATCTTCTAGTCGTTCTTCAAGATATTAAATTCTTTTTTCAAACAATTGAGAAATTTTAAATGTCTTGGACATTCCAATACGCATAATATATTATTGCCTTAACCACTATCGATATTGGAGCAAAGTTATTTAAAAACAAACTTTTTTTATAATTATTGTACCATCAGCCAGTGTAATTATTCCTAAAAGCTTATGTATAAACTATAACTATTTCTATACGTACATAAACTACATATTTTTAAGTGATGACATGTGTTTTATTTTCTCAATAAAATGAACATAAGTGCCTATAATAATTCAATATGAATGCTGCACTTATGGTGTTTTTTCTACTGAATGAATTCTTACTTTATTTCCTCCCACGTAGCCTGCCCAAAGGTCTTCATCACTAAAAGCTCGAGAGCATAGTTGACGAACCCGTACTGAAATCATAAAGTTAAATTTTTTATTCTTTAGGAACAACCTTATCATTTCGATATAGACTAAGAGATCTCATGTTCTAAGAGAGCTCAATTAATGAGTTTGTTGTTCTGTTCAAATTCTATAAGTGAATAAATCTTAATACTTATTATGATGATATAAAACTACGAATAATGGATAAACTAGCGTATTTACATTAATTAAATTCAACTTCATCCCGACGTTTCGCACACTTCACAGGGTTCGTGGTCGGGGGCAACTGACAATGGAGGAAATTTGATAGATCTACCTCCATCAAGTGTTCGAAACGTAGTATGAAGGTAAATTTAATTTATATACGCGAGTTTATCCCTTTTTCATAGTCTTATTTCATGAATAATCTTCGTGGTAACAGAAGAAAATATTACTTATTATCATTTTATGAGCTCACTTTACCAGCTATAATAATTCAGTTTAAACGCATTATGGTTAACATGCACTGTAACTAGATTTGTTTTCACAACATATTATTAATACAATAATCTTACCATATTTGGTTTATTTTTTTCTGAAACAATAATAGTGAAATATCAGTTACCAGGTCAATAGGTAATATAAAAGATAAAAATCAAAAATGGATGAAATCGTATGTTTTATCTAAAAATGTAGGTATATCAAAAGAAAATGATTGGTAACACTATGAAATTGGGATATTGTGATATTGGGATATCTAGAATCCGAAAATAATTTAGGCAAATCTACCTCGGAAAAGCTTATTTTACTTTTATTTAACTCAGATGTTCTAACAATTCTGTCCTCCTGAAGCGCAGAAAGTAAAAAACAGTTAATTTTGAATTTATAGGCGGGAAAAAAAGCATACCTAATTCATTTTGTTTGGGAGACCTTTTCATAGCCCTCTGGGCAGCTAGAGGTTAAAATGCCGGTTTTTGTTAGGTTGTTGTTGTTGTATTCTGGCCATTTTTTCCACAACTGAATCCTTTACATCTCACGTACGTGAAAGTTAAACTCTTGTATTTATTTTGTTTCATTTTGTTCGTTGGACCTTACGCCACAGTGCTGCCATCTCACCGCACCATTGTGGCAGAAACGATATCAAAAACCTCCAATACAACTCATGAAACCTAAAACAATGACTGCCTGGCGAACTTAGCCTTAATCAAAAGCACCACCTGTTGGTCGTTTTATGAAACATGTCTCTATCTATTCGCCGCTAGGTAGCACTGATGTGAAAAATGATATTACTATTCGCCACTAGATGGCTACTCGAGACTAATTTAATAAATGTATCTGATAACCATTTATAAATATCTTTAAAATTGAAATTAGTTCATTGAAACTATTCAATTCGTAATTTTTTGTCATTCAATTTGCATTATGCATTTTGTTTCATGTTGGGAATGATTTCATAGATGTATGTTAGAAAACAATTTAAAAAACTACTTTTTTTCGCTTTTCTGGTAAAATCTATATAAAAATGTTGGTATATGAACATCTATACACGTAATTTGGTAAATAAGTTCCAAAACAATAGTTTTACAGTCATATTAAACAAGCATCAAACCCTGTACACCAAAACATATATAAAATAGCTCAAGAAATTAGTTAACTTACCCTTTACTTCGCAAATTACCACTATGATCCAAATTTACTGATCCAGTGCCAAATAATACGTACGATTTATATATTTCCCGATTATTTAGGTAAAAAACTAGCACGGTTTCCCTAACATACGTCACCGCGCGCCGAGTGGTCGGCGCATACTGACGGACACCTAGACAACCTCCATAGACAATTAAAACTTACGAAAATACGTCAAACATCGCGAATAATGTATTTAATTAATGAAACCTAAGAAATAATAACAAATCTTGTAATTATTTGAGTTAATTAGGTTTGTTATTATGTCTTAAAGTTATAATTTTCCTAATCAAGGAAAATGGCGATGCCTAGCGGAATATCCCGAAACTGAAAGTAGTTCCTGCGATGCTATTCAACGCCAGGTGGCGTTAGTAGTACTTTAACGCAGTACGCTACGAGTGTACAACATAATATTATGTTTAAATACAGTGTGTGGCCTACAACCGGGGTGAATATTCCAACGGTGTATTAATAAGCCAATCAACAATTATTTCCACATATTGTAATTAAAAAAAAAAACCTTTTTTTAATTACCGTCAACTGCTACAACTTTGCACGGAAATTCATGTTTTTTTCAAGTAACTCTTAAAGTATGTGTTATCTGTACTCTTTCTTACATTGCTAAGCTAATCTAGTTCAAAATACATTAGTATCAGGGTTCAAAGTATGCCAAATACTAATAGTTTAGCTTCTAGAAACATTTAAAGTTACAGTCAAAGTTGTAGCCAAAAGCTGCAACTTTGTCTAGTGGATTATCTGTGGTAATATATGGAGAATTTAAAAATGGAAACCCTTTTTAATTTTATAGCAGTCATATCTAAGCCAAGGTGCCAGTAGAATACACTAAATAAATACTACGCAAGTATTTTTTTTTACGACATAGGCATAGTTGTGACGTGTTCTACAGCATTTCCATACATTGTCCCAAGCGTAGCTAGGGTTGTGCCAAACAAAATAGACACCAATAATTTTACTACTTAAAAAAATTGCATTTCTTTTATTAATTTGCTAAATTTCAGTATTGTAAGGGTTGAAATAACAAATAGTTAATAGTAGCTAAAGACTTAATTAATAAAACTATTTTTTTTTCATATTTTTTTTTACAAAATAAATATAGTGTCAACCCTAGACCAGGCAATTTTGGGACATGTACATTCTAAGAAACCTTTCCCAACATTGCCCGTCGTCATTCTGGCCTTAAAAGAGTTTATTTACATGAAAAACTTCATAAAACATCGCAAAGAGCATATTTACTTACCATATGAGTACTCCACAAGTGGCTATAACAGATATTTTCGCACTTATAATAAAAGTTTTGAACACATCGAAAAAACACTTGGTTGCTTTCTAAGCGTTAACACCGACTGAGTTTAAAAGTAGGTGTGCTGCCAGGAAAAAATATGTTGAAATGGGTTGCCAGATAAATTCTACAAATTTTACTATTTATAGAAGAAAAGAACATGTAATAGTTTGGTAGAAAAGTGGATTTTTGTAAAATGGGCAAAATTGTAGCAGGTTGGCAAAGTTGCAGCACTGCATTCGACGGTATTTTATCTTGGGTTTTTCGTTGTTATGTCTTTTGCTTGACTTAAAAGTTATCAATAACTTATCATTTTTGAAACATTGAAAAATGTACTAAAAGTTTTAAAAAAACGTAACAAATTGGTATAAAAATAAAAACAAAATAAGTATTATGACATTTAATTATGACTCAGTACCTGGTATACTACGAGTATCAAGATGTCTTGCGATTGACAAGCTACGATATCGTTATGCTAAGATCCAGTACTTAGAGCCCATAACTTTGAATAACAATATTTCCAAACTTAACAATCTTAAAACCTCGGGACCTTTACAGGATTATTGTGGATAGTCTAAGGAGTCACCCATTTCATTTTCTCCCGTGTTAAGGGCCACACACTGCATATTGTATAGGGAGGATAAAAAGCAAGGGTATTTCAGAATCAGGATATTTAACAAATCAATTAAAATATTCATGTTTTTTTCATGAATGGAGAACATTTTTGCACCCTATTCCTGAAGAGCAAACATTTTCTTTTATCAAAAAACTCGTGGAAATCTCATTTAAATGTTGAAATTGAATAGGTTACGGTGGTAAAATGAAGTTCAGTCGTCTGTGATCTCTTTTGGGTGTGTTAGCATATTAATGAGACTTTGGAGCGGTGTCTACCAAAAATATTTTTATGGAAGCTGTCAATTGCGCGGAAAAATAAAAATGAGATGGCAACGAATTTCAGCTTTGCAATGTTTTTATCGCAAATTGGCAATCCGGTGAAATTGATATCGTGTTTTTGGCAACACAAGAGTTGGCAAAGCTCTATTTGTCGGTTATTATTTATCGGGTCATTATCTATGGCGTTTCATATGGACGATTTTGAGGCCAGTCTATTTTCCATACCTAGTTAATAATTTAAAACTATCAGATTTTGATCAAAAAACAAACATGTTTGATAAACGAAAATAGATACCCTTGCCGTGTTTTTAACCCGGAACCTTCAGCTTCGTAGGGTCGCTAACAACTAATAAGCTAACGGAGGCTGACGCAGCAACAAAAAACCGGCCAAGTGCGAGTCGGACTCGCGCGCAAAGGGTTCCGTACCATTATCAATTTATTATTAAAAAAATACAGTTAAATCAACTTACCTCAAAAACTATAGGAGATAATTTTATCAAACCAAAAATCGTTGATAGAGTTTATTAATGTGCATAACATATATTTTTTTCAGAATTTTATATCGCGTAGTTTAAAAAATAGAGGGGGGGGGGACACATTTTTCAGACTTTGAGACCTGATATCTCGAAAACGATGTGCTTAAATAAAAATGTGATGTATAAACCTTCATATCATTTTCAAATACCTTTCTATTAATACCCCACACGCTTATGTACAACTAAAAAAAAAATTCTATCCCTCGGTTACATGTATGGAGGGCCCCCACCCCAATGGTTTTTTTTACAATTTAGTATCACATTCCTGTAGCGGTTTATACAACACATATCCTTACCAAATTTCGTTACTGTAGCATTTATAGTTTCCGAGTAAATTGGCTGTGACAGACGGACAGACGGACAGACGGACATGACGAATCTATAAGGGTTCCGTTTTTGCCATTTTGGCTACGGAACCCTAATAAAATGTAACAAAATTAGTTGTAATAAATAATAGCTATACCTCGATAGTTTTCTAGCAGGAACGAGAGATTGACAAAATAATCATCGACATAACTGTTATCGATAAGTCTTGTAGTAGTCGAATAATAAATTTAATAAATAAGTAATGTGCCTTAACTTAGAGATAGAATTAGAAGTAGATGCAAATTATATTCAAAACGATACATTATATTATTCTTAGGTATGTATATAGATATAGATATTATCTAGTATTTAGTAACTAACAAGAGAACAAACACTAACAAAACGCAATATCAAGTATTAGAAATAAAAAAAAGCCTAAACAGATCCTGAATTTATTGGTTACCTGATTTTATGAAGTTAGTATCTTTATGAGAATAGGATGTACTCATCGACAACAATTATGTCGATGTTTAATTTTTTGAATCTCTCGTTTCAGCTAGAAAAATATCTAGGTATAATAATAGCGCAGTAGACTTAGTACATGATTGATGCGACAGTACGTCGACGTGAAATATACTTCCCGTCCTTTACTAACTATATTAATAAAAGTGGGACGGATATCTCACGTCGACATACTGTTGCACCAATCATGTACTAAGCCTATAGGTACAGGTGGCTTATGATGGTCATGCGTTTATCGTTTATCGACTCGTCACTTTCACACTCGCATAGTCGTTAGAACGTGACGACACGCTATCGTAAGCTTACTGGATGGACTTCAGTATTCTAATCGGAATCACCAATACAACAACATCAGAACCAGAACCCCTAAATACACACACATATTAAATAAAACTATGAAAACGGATAAACTCGTGTACCTATATTAACTAATTTTAACTTAATGAGGTTAAAATTTGTTAATATACGCGGTAACCGAAGAAAATATTACACACACATATTATTATATATACGTATTTTTTTTTTAGTTTTAGCACTAAGGTAAATTAGTATGAGTAAATACCTCTCACTCTCTGTACAACTAGTTAAGAGAAAGTTATCATGTACCTAACATTGACGAAACTGGGTCCTGTAACACAGGGTTTCCTAGCGCAGGACGCAGGGTATCAATTATTTTAGTGGTTAACTTGATAAATAAACTATTTTCATTTTCATTTCATTTTCTGCAATATTGTACAGGTTGATTGCGAAAAAAATTGTACATACATATTACATAATTATGTAGTTACGAGTAAGGCCCTAGTCAAAACAAAAATCACGATCGTGTCAATTGTGTTACAAAACTTGTACTGATTTTTCAATCCCAACAGTAACTGTCAAATAAATGTTAGCTCTATCCTTTTTTGACAGATGACCATCGATAAGGATGGTAATACTTTTAACTGACGGATACTTTTAACTGAGGATTGAAAAATCAGCCCTTAGTGATATAAGTATATACGTGTTATACCTGTTTGTCAGCCTCCGTAGCCTAGTTGGTAGTTGGTAGTGACCCTGTCTACGAAGCTGGAGGTTCCGGGTTCGAATCCCGGCGAGGGCATTATTTGTGTATTTATTTATCACAAATATTTGTTCCTTGGTCTAGGCTGTCTATGTATTTAAGTATCTATATGTATCTATCTATTATATACAGGGTGTTCCACGAGCAACTGAAAACCTTGAACGGGGTGATTTAGTAGGCTATACTGAACAACTTTTAATATGGGCCAATCACGAAATCTAAAAAAAAAATTTCTTTTTCATACATTTTGACCAATTGATCACGACATTTTATATGAAAAAGGTAATTTTTTTTGACATTTCTGGGTTAGCTCCATAGTAAGAGTTATTCAGTTTAACCTACCAAATCACCCCGTTCAAGGTTTTCAGTGGCTCGTGGAACACCCTGTATATCGTCGCCTAGGACCCACATCACAAGCCTTAATCGAGCTTACCGTGGGACTAGGTTGATTTGTGTAAGATGTCCCAAGATATTTATTTATTTATTTTATTTTATTTATACCTACTCTGTCCAACAACCTTTGGCAGTAGAAGAAGGTGGCAAATGTAAGAAATGTAACGTTTGGTGGATCACGCACAGAAAGCTCTTTTTCACTCTCAAAAGTTGTTACACAAAATTTAAAAGAGCGATTTAGATGGAAGCACCAGGAAGAGTGGAACAATCTGACGGGGCTCAGGCATTCAAAGCTCTTTATGCACGAAAAGACAACTCAAAATTCATCAAGATATATGAACGCAACAAGAACACCCGTCTGAGGGGCCATTCACTAAAGCTAGTCACTCGCAGATCCCACAATAATCCGCATACGCACTTTCTTAGCAACAGAGTTGTGAAAGCTTGGAACAAACTCCCAGATAAAGTTGTAGCGGCGAAAACTGTCAATAAATTTATAAATAAGCTAGACAAGCACATCCTAAATTCTACTCAGTAGTGATAGCCCTACCAAAGGGAACCGGATACAGGCTTTATCAGTTGTAATAACTGCCTGCCTGCTTAAGATATATAATATATAATAATAATAAAATCATAACGGGGGTGTTTACGGGACACTTTGGGGTCAAAACTCTTTTGGCCAAAATGGGTCTTTCTGACAGCATAGTCTAGTAGAATAAGTGGCGAAGAAGAGGAAACAATGAAACACTTGATGTGCGAATATCATGCTCTCGCCAGACAAAGGATGAAAGACTTCGGAACCGGCTATCTGGAACCGAAGGAGGTCAAAACGCTACCGCTAGGGTGCATCCTCAAAACATATTGAGTTGATAGAACAATCCCTGGGGTAGGAGAAACAGGGGGCAGTTGCACAAAAGATCCTAATGGGTCGAAGTGTAACCGTAAGGGCCCCAACAATAAGATAAGGTACACAAAATTTTACTTCGTAATACAAATTTTTATTTTAATTATAGGCTTTAACTACTTATGTCTATTTTTATTGCAATCGACCTAATAATATAAGCAATATCTACAAATCGACACAGGTGTAAAGACCGTGCCACGATACGAATACACAAACTAGTTACAAAAGAGCACATCGCATAAAGGAACACATATATGATACAGCTATACGTGAGACTCTACGGTTACCTTAATGTTATCCGATATCTGATTGAATACACGTTTTCCTCATGACTTGACTGTCGGGCTTCGTCAATATTATTTCAGGATTTGTTGAATTTACATAAATATCGTCGTATTTTTATGCATAAAATATAGATGGACGATCATTCTGCGCAAACGCGGTTATGATTTATTTACAGGAAGGTATTTAATCAGTTTACAGCATCGAAAATATATATTACGCTGTATCATCTTGGCCACGGCTTTTCATTTCGCGCTTTGACGTAGGTATTAACTATGTAAGTACTTATATTTTGTTCGGATTTTATGGGTGTATTTGTTATTAGTATGTATATGAAAAAGGAGCAGAAAATAATTTTTTTTAATAAAAAAAAACTTCTAAACTACTAAATTTCGAAGATATAGGCTAAAAATGGAATACGTACGATTCGCATCGATTTAAAACACTCCCTTTGGTTGAGTTTTAATTTATCGATACTCCTTTCGAACTTAATTTTTTTCGCAAATACCTATATCGTAATGTGCGTGATTCATTTTAATTTAACGCCAATGTTCTGCTTCACTAATAAAGTCATACAAAACATCGCACTGTTGAACGGAATTGTACTATAGATCGAACTTCAAAACTAACAAACGAATCCCTAAACACACACTCGACTACTTATTATAATTAGTAAAACATTTGTAATCCAATATCGCGGAGTGCTAAAATTCATTTCCATTTGTAAAAATCAACATGCTTTCATGGATATTAAGGGTAGGCCAAACCCTGGTTCATTTGTGTAATTAGTGGCGTGGCCTGTTTCATATCGTTGTGAAATCAGACCTTCTGTTTTTAGATTTCTGGAAACTACTATGTGCAAACTAAGTGGACGCCAGAGTTGGGCGTAATCAATTCCTTTTGGAATTAATTACAGGGTTACATTCCAGTAATGACGATTCCTCAGTAATGAATTACTAGTATAATAAAAATTACTGTAATGCTGTACTATGGTTACGCCTGTAATCCATTCCTTTGGGATCGGTATTGTAATCAGCTACTGTAATATTGAATCCACCGTAATCAAGTACTTCTGTAATCTGCATTACTTACAAAGTAATTTTGTTACTATTACTCGAAGAAATTGTTTTTGATTTATATGTCATTCTAGTTGATATCTGACATCCTAGCAGTTTCATGAATGTTAAAAACGTATTCTGAAAATGTAGTAGGTATATTTTTAAGATCCAAAATGGCGGCAACTTTTTTTTTGCAATCTTCATCATTATACTCGTTTTTGACTAATTCGCATACGTGAAATTCGATTTTCGGGTCCATTCTAAGATCCAAGATGGCGGCAACTTTTTTTAGCAATTTTCATCATTATACTCGTTTCCGACTAATTCGCATACGTGGAATCCGATTTTCGGGTCCATTCTAAGATCCAAGATGGCGGCAACTTTTTTAGCAATTTTCATCATTATACTCGTTTCCGACTAATTCGCATACGTGGAATCCGATTTTCGGGTCCATTCTAAGATCCAAGATGGCGGCAACTTTTTTTAGCAATTTTCATCATTATACTCGTTTCCGACTAATTCGCATACGTGGAATCCGATTTTCGGATCCATTCTAAGATCCAAGATGGCGGCAACTTTTTTAGCAATTTTCATCATTATACTCGTTTCCGACTAATTCGCATACGTGGAATCCGATTTTCGGGTCCATTCTAAGATCCAAGATGGCGGCAACTTTTTTTTGCAATTTTCTTCATTATACACGTTTCTGACTAATTCGCATACGTGGAATCCCATTTTCGGGTCCATTCTAAGATCCAAGATGGCGGCAACTTTTTTTAGCAATTTTCATCATTATACTCGTTTCCGACTAATTCGCATACGTGGAATCCGATTTTCGGGTCCATTCTAAGATCCAAGATGGCGGCAACTTTTTTAGCAATTTTCATCATTATACTCGTTTCCGACTAATTCGCATACGTGGAATCCGATTTTCGGGTCCATTCTAAGATCCAAGATGGCGGCAACTTTTTTTAGCAATTTTCATCATTATACTCGTTTCCGACTAATTCGCATACGTGGAATCCGATTTTCGGATCCATTCTAAGATCCAAGATGGCGGCAACTTTTTTAGCAATTTTCATCATTATACTCGTTTCCGACTAATTCGCATACGTGGAATCCGATTTTCGGGTCCATTCTAAGATCCAAGATGGCGGCAACTTTTTTTTGCAATTTTCTTCATTATACACGTTTCTGACTAATTCGCATACGTGGAATCCCATTTTCGGGTCCATTCTAAGATCCAAGGTGGCGTCAAATTTTTGATTGCAATTTTCATCATTATACTCGTTTCTGACTAATTCGCATCCGTGAAATCCGATTTTCGCGTCCATTCTAAAATCAAAGATGGCGGCAACTTTTTTTTCCAATTTTCATCATTATACTCGTTTCTGACTAATTCGCATCCGTGGATTCCGATTTTTGTGGGTCCATTCTAAGATCTAAGATGGCGGCAACTTTTTTTTGCAATTTTCGTCATTATACTCGTTTCTGACTAATTCACATCCGTGGAATCCGATTTTCGGGTCCATTCTAACATCCGAGATGGCGGTACAATGTTTTTATTTTTTTTTGTAATTATTGACATTGTAGTCGTTCTTACATACACGAATTTATCGTCAATTTAAGATCTAGGATCTATGGACCTACCTAGTGAAAATAGAATATTTGGATTCCACGTGCGTGAATTAGTCAAAAACTAGTATGACAAAAATTGCTAAAAATTGTGTCGCCATCTTGAATCTTCAACTGAACCCTAAATTCGGGTTCCACGTATGTGAATTAGTCGAAAACGACTATAATGATGAAAATTGCGTAGGTACAAAATTCAATAACATGCAAAAAAAGACGCCGCCGTCTTGGATCTTACAATGGATTCTAAATTCGGGTCTCACGTATGTAAATTAGTCAAAAACGAGTACAATGACAAAAATGACAAAAAAAAGAAAAAAATTGTGCCGCCATCTTGGATCTTAAAATGGACCCCAAATTCGGATTCCACCTATGTGTATTAGTCGAAAACGAGTACAATGACAAAAATGACAAAAAAAGAAAAAAATTGTGCTTCCATCTTGGATCTTAAAATGGACCCTAAATTCGGGTTCCACGTATGTGTTTTAGTCGAAAACGAGTACAATGACAAAAATGACAAAAAAAAGAAAAAAATTGTGCCGCCATCTTGGATCTTAAAATGGACCCTAAATTCGGGTTCCACGTATGGGTATTAGTCGAAAACGAGCACAATGACAAAAATGACAAAAAAAAGAAAAAAAATGTGCCGCCATCTTGGATCTTAAAATGAACCCTAAATTCGGGTTCCACGTATGTGTATTAGTCGAAAACGAGTACAATGACAAAAATGACAAAAAAAAGAAAAAAATAGTGCCGCCATCTTGGATCTTAAAATGAACCCTAAATTCGGGTTCCACGTATGTGTTTTAGTCGAAAACGAGAACAATGACAAAAATGACAAAAAAAAGAAAAAAATTGTGCCGCCATCTTGGATCTTAAAATGGACCCTAAATTCGGGTTCCACGTATGTGTTTTAGTCGGAAACGAGTACAATGACAAAAATGACAAAAAGAAGAAAAAAATTGTGCCGCCATCTTGGATCTTAAAATGAACCCTAAATTCGGGTTCCACGTATGTGTATTAGTCGAAAACGAGTATAATGACAAAAATGACAAAAAAAGAGAAGAAAATTGTGCCGCCATCTTGAATCTTAAAATGGACCCTAAATTCGGGTTCCACGTATGAGTATTAGTCGAGAACGAGTACAATGACAAAAATGACAAAAAAAAAGAAAAACATTGTGCCGCCATCTTGGATCTTAAAATGAACCCTAAATTCGGGTTCCACGTACGTGTTTTAGTCGAAGACGAGTACAATGACAAAAATGACAAAAAAAAGAAAAAAATTGTGCCGCCATCTTGGATCTTAAAATGGACCCTAAATTCGGGTTCCACGTATGTGTTTTAGTCGAAAACGAGTACAATGACAAAAATGACAAAAAAAAAGAAAAAAATTGTGCCGCCATCTTGGATCTTAAAATGGACCCTAAATTCAGATTCCACGTATGTGAATTAGTCGAAATCGAGTATAATGACAAAAATTGCAAAAATGTGTCGCCATCTTGGATCTAATGGACCCTACAGTCAGATTCCGACTGTACATACCTGTATCATCATCATCATCATCATCATATCAGCCGAAAGACGTCCACTGCTGAACATAGGCCTCCCCCAAAAATTGCCACAATGACCGGTCCTGCGCCACCCGCATCCAGCGGACTCCTGCGACCTTCACCAGGTCATCGGTCCACCTTGTGGGGGGCCTACCCACGCTACGCCTTCCGGTACGCGGCCGCCACTAAAGAACCTTCCCGCCCCAACGGCCATCGGTTCTACGCGCAATGTGCCCCGCCCACTGCCACTTCAGTTTAGCGATTCGGAGTGAAAATAATATTAAAATTCGCACGTCCTAACATTAAAGTAATTAAAAAGTAATCTAGAAGTATGGTCAACGATTCCAGTAATTTTGAATCGACATGTTGATTCCAAAGTATTAGTAATGCTAATATGCTATAGATTATTACTGACTCCTTCATACGTCATTGTAATATTCCGTTTCACGACATTACATTACAAGTAATATGCTACCCATAAGTACATTACAAAGTAAAATCAAGTAATATTGTAATCGGGAATTGATTACGAAATGCCCAACTCTGGTGGACGCTCGAGCGGAGCGGGTAGCGGGGCGGGCGGCGGGGCGTCTATGTTAAACAAATCGTCGCTGTTCCTACAAAACTCGCTATGTGTTTTATTGCTACTTTACAGCTATGCTATTCTCTTATTCACACATTCGACGCTGCATTCGTCAACGAGCTCGACGTCGAGACAGCCTTGTCTAAAATCCTAGCTGTTTTATTTAACATTAGGAATCGAGGCTGTGAGCGAGGTTGTGGGCGAGTTCGTCGCTGTTTTTCGTTAGAGAATACGAAGTTCGTGCATTAAACGTCAAACTCTCGACGCAGTGTAGTTCCAGCTCACGCCGCATTCGTCGCCGAGCGCTAGTGTCGTCTAAAGTACATTAGTGAATACCATTCTTTAGGCTCGACGCTGCCGCAGCGCTGACACAGCGCTGACAGCAAGGCGGTTTCCTTAGTGAATAACACTGCTGGAGACACAAAAATGCATACGTGCGGTTGAGTGCCCGTTGTCGAAATCCCTTGGACGCTCGACTCGCTTCGCCAGCCCTTTCTACCGCAGTATTTTTATTTGTAAATCTAGTGTAATGTATTCGTATACACGATTTAACTACGGGGTTGCGTGACAGGTGTAAATGACACTATTTTAGACGCCATTTTGATTGTATCATAGATAATTGGTGAGCGCTGGGTCTTTTCTATGTAAACAATACTAAAACAACGCTAAAAGGATCTGATATAGGTAGTCAGATGTGTTTGTCTGTTTTGTTCAACAATTGGAGCTCTATTAAAATTGCTTTAGTCGCGTGGCATTAGCTTGCCAGTGTTAAATTATTATAGCGATACGTGCATTTGCACGCAAATGCAAGCTATAATAGAGCTTCCATGTTTCAGAATCAGCAAATTTTGACTTACTCCTCGTCCTGCCCAATGTGATTTCTAAATGACATATTTGATTTTTATCAAATAGCGAATGAAAAACTGTTTAGGTTGAGGTTACACTCAAACTTCAAAGTCAAATGATTCTTTATTCAAATTGGAATAGCAACAAACTCTATTGAATGGTTTAAGTATTAAAACTGCTTCCGGTTCTAATCCCACACCACTGACCCCGAGAAGAACCGGTAAGAAACGTAGCGGGAACTTCTTTTCTTTTATATAATATGCAGCATATACTTTTGTAATTATTTTTGTCGCATATAAATTAAAAAATTAATTTGTGCTCCAAAAAACAAATATATAGGTATAGGTATATATAATATATGCATACCAAAAGAAAAGCGACTATATTTTAAAATTCACTAGGCTTAAATTTCAATAGCTCAAGCTGAGTATGGCGGGCAGGACGAGGTTAACCCGACCGTGTTTTACATAAAAATAATTCCCAGAATGTTTAAGTAAGTAATTTACTTTTATTTCAAATGCTATATATTTTCAAGTGAAAATTAATGATATCTTTTGAGCGGAGTCTCAAGCCTATTTTGAGATACTTTATAGGTTTAGAGTTAGTAGAATATTACCGCTAATGGACTGTCACCCCGCGGACTTTTGATGTAGATTTAAAACCGCATATTTCAAGTTTTAAAGCCTTCGTCAGCCTCAAAATGTAAAGTAGGCAATGGTACAAGACAAAGCTTGTAACAGCAATGTCGCAGTCTTCAAAACTTTGGCCACGACAGTGTCATAAGTCATAAAACTCCATTTTCAAGGGTCGCCGACGTTTACTACATTGTCGGAGTTGTCTGACTTAGAGTGGATGGACAATAGACTCCGGTTACGACTTAAGTCGTGAGTAAAATGAGTTGTTATGTTGGTTCATGTTTTAGTCGTGCAATACGGGTTGTACCAGTAATTAAAAATCACAATAGTTATTCTACATAGTATATTTAATATGAGCGAAAGGTTTGTAACACTGGAACATATAATGGTGGGATTGTTATGCCATGTAAACGTGTACACTGTACATACAACATACAATTGGTACACTTAAAAGCTCATATTTAAAAATGATATGTTAAAACAACAATTTAAATATGAATTCTTCAATAATTATGTCACTTCCTGTTAGTTTTTAATGGTCTTTAAAATGGCCTGGGAAAGAAACGAATTCGTTTTGTGTAAAATTGTCTCAGGATATTTTTGTTTTGAAACATTCATTGTATGGTTATTATAATATTAATAAATCATAAGACTCACGACATTCTACGAAAATAAAAATCAAGAATGTATTGCATTTCGGAAAATCACGAAAAAATAAACCGTATTTACCATTCGTTCAAAACCATATCCAGGAAAACGTTAAGCAAATACCAGCTTTAAATGCAATCGAGGAGAGCACACAGATCGTTCATTCAAATCGTTCAAACTCATTCATTGCCATTCGGTACTTCAATATTACGCTCAATATAGTACAGGTACATAGTACGTATGAGAGTCAAAAAAATAAACGTTATCGAGTTTTAGTTCGGTATCGACCTATTCATGGGTACAGTCAGCAGACCTACTAATTTATTACTTTATAGTTTTGACTAACCTGTACCTATATTATATTGGGTTGAATGAGAGTTGTCTATACTCGTAATTAAAATAATCGCATCTATACACCATGCGCTGTTTAAACCCGACCGATTTTAACAGTGTATTCCTGACCACATTTAGAAACACATTTAGAAACTATAATATAATAAAACTTTTCTGGATATCACCTAGTTTCAGAGTTATTACCTACCAATTGAAAAAAAAACATAGTTTCTAATTATTACTCAGTAGAGGTCTTTTTAACAGCGTTGGTGCCGTTATGGAGAATAGTCTTTAAAAATTAGGTTTTTGTAAAAAAATGTTAACACTCATTTTAAATGCTAGTTTTATGAATAACATTTATGTTAGAATACTTTTTATTGTTAAATACGTTAAAAAATAGTTAAAAAAATTTAAAAAAATATTTTTTTGTTAAAAGTTTAAAACTCATATAATATTTTTTGTTTGTTTTTACATCAAAAATGCGGGGTTAAAATCTTTCGGGTTATAAGAGCCCACGGTGTATAGGGTAGATATACGGTAAATTGTTTTGTTTATAATATATATATCGGTCATTTCTATTGACCCAAAAAAACATAAATCGGTGTTACGAAATTAATGCAATAAGGATCTACTGTTCCGAGCCATCTGTGCTCAGAAATTGGCGTACCTACATCAAACTCAATCGTATGGGTTATTGAGCGATGACAGCTTTCAGTTACATTATTAATTATCGTATTATAACTATAGTATGTTCCTTTTACAATTATATCTGGATACCAGGGGCCCCTTTCTCAAACTTGTACCTTGGAGTACAAGTGGAAGTATAAATTAGATAAGGACTTCCGCTTGTATTAAAAGTTACAAGCTTTCGAGTAATACGCCCCAGGGGCACATTTCTCAAACTTGTACCTTATAATACAGGTGGAAGTCTCTTTTTAGCACTACAAATTAGATACGAACGTCCGCTTGCAGTTATTACATGTAACAAGCTTTTGAGAAATAGATCGTCACTCTTATTTTACAAGGGTATAAAAATAAACCACAATTTCAAAACAATACAAAGCACTATTTTAGGAACTACGAAGCATTTTGTTGCACTAAAATGATTACATAATACAAAAGTATTATAAGGGTTTGCGTGCATCTCAAGTCTGCGTGCAATTCCATTGTTCAGTTTTTATCAACGGTTAGTTATAATACGTTAAAGTACATTGGCCGTGTGGTGACGGCAGTAGGAATACATTTGTCACCACCCCAACTCCTCCTGTGGGCGTCGTAAGGGTCGACTAAGGGTTTGAAGTGTCATTGACCATTATTTGATAAAAGATTGATGATGGGCACCAGCTTCATCGTAGTGGACACATTACTGCTATCGCCAATCCGCTTGCCCAGCGGGGCGATTATGGGCATTTACCTCCTAAAGTGTATAGCATAGTTAACAGGAGAAGCCTACGTCCTGCAGTGGATTATCATTGGCTGATGCATGCATGAAAAGTACATTGATTGACAAAAGTTTTTCTTAGATAATTGTCTTTAGTTGATAACTAAATTATGCTCACTGTTGGTTACAAATCTGCATTAAATGCTACGTTTTAAGTAAGAAACGCCTACAGCCAACAGTCAGTAATACGGTATGAAGCCTTTCAGTTAAAATGTACAGTCAGACTCATTTGAATAATGTCCCGCGGAATATGCATCCGCTAACGCATGGCTCGGCGTCAACCGCATCAGTTGATGCGTATTAAATGCATTTTAAGGATTGCAATTGAATTGCATATTTATGCTTTATCATTTCATTTTTCATCACTGACAATGAATAATCTCTTTTTGATTTGAATAGTTCATTAGGCTGGAATTACACCTGTAAATTGTTACGTAAGAGTAAGTTGTAGGGACGGATCTATAGTAAGTAGCCAGAAGTTAGTTAGGTATGAGGTTCAAAAGTCGGTTTTTTTTTATGTGTCGAACGTAGACAACTGATCAAAAATCACCTATGCGCTGCCTACCCTGAGGACTTAGATAGCGTCTATGCCAGTAATTACACCGGCTATCTTACCCCCAAATCGGAACACAGTACTAACTATTTAGCGGTAGGTTAACGGGTAAGATGGTGGTAGTTAGCTATCCTTGCGGACCCTGCACGAGGTCCTACCAGCGGGTAGTTGGGAACTGGCGACATTCGATTCATACTCGATGAATCAAATGTGGCAAGGATGATAATAACACGACGATGGTAAGGAAGTAGATTTCTGTAAATTATTATTAGTTATGTCGGAATTTCGTTACAATTGTCGTGTTTTTGTGACAATTGTAATTTAATGCTTTGCAAAAAGTAGTAATTTATTGCTGATTTATTTATGTTCCTGCACTACATTTTATGTTGGTGGCAAAGACACCTTCCATTGGAGAAATAATAAATTTACAATAGCAGCACTTGTCAATGTGGTGAAAATGGGGCCTGGGCGGTATCTGCAAGCAAGCTATGCCGAGTATTGAGGTTTCAATAATGACATCACCTATACCAACCCTAATTATAGTGTCAAAGGTCGCCATATTTTTTTTAATAGCCAGCCCTTCAAATGCAAGTTTTCAATCCCCTTTTTACGATCACTCCCCACTGTGACATGAATTCAGGCCATTATAAGCTTTTACTACCCGTAAAACCCGACACATTGTAGAAAAGCATCAAAATGTATTGTGAAGTAGTTGAAAGCATTCGATAATACACTTATTCATCTGAGACATAAGGTATATGGCTAATAAGGAAGACTGTGTAATTCTTAGTGTTTCTTTCAACGTCGCATTTTTCTGAACCGTGTCATTGAAGAAACAATCTAGAACAGCCTTACATAAAAAATGCTTTTGAAAATGGATTTTTCAAGAGATAGGAGGTTCGGAAAGTGATCAATCGACGATATAAGAATGCGATTTATGCGACTAAAACACTTACTTTAGAGGCTTTTTACTGTTAGCCGTGGACGAGCAATTAACATCAAGTGGGTTTAGAGGTAGTCCCGTCAGATGTAGTCATAGCATAATTAAGACTTAATTATGTCAATGAATATTCTTTTGTATAAGATTGACGGGCAAACGATACAGTACGTTGATGAGTAAATGAGTATATCTACTTGGCCCTTTAGTCTCTTTCAGCAACAGGCAGGACAAGGAAGTTGAACGCCGTTCAAAAAGCCTGGAAGAGCTACTGGTCCATGAAAGAGCTAATGAAGGGCGACCTTCCAATGTCACTGAAGCGCAAACTAGTCGACATATGTATCCTGCCCGTCCTAACCTACGGTGCTCACCGAAAGTCAGAAATCCAAATTGAAGGTTTGCCAGCGAGCAATGGAGCGCAGCATTCTAGGTGTAACGAGGATGGATCGTATCCGGAACACTATGCTGCGCTCCAAAACACGCATAACTGACGTGGGTGAAAAGACTGCTAGTACAAAGAGGGATTGGGCCGGTCACGTCTACCGCATGCATCCAGAAAGGTGGGCTGTTACAGCCACCAATTGGATGCCGCAAACTAGGCGGGGACGAGGCAGGCCAAGGAGGAGATGGCGGGACGACCTGGACGCCTTCGCCAACAATTGGCCAGATTTGGCACCGAACCGGGAGCTGTGGAAATCTGAGGGAGAGGCCTTTACCCAGCTGTGGGACACCCCTACAGGCTAGAAAAAAAAAGAAGATTGATAATGGGAAACAGCATCCTCATAGTGGACACACTACTGCGAAGAAAGAGGAGGTTTTTACGGATTTATTTTTCTATGTTACTCGATAGCTCTGATAATCGTGAACCGATTGTCAACATTTTTTTTTCGAAAGGTTATAACCCGAGATGGTCCTGTTGGCACCAAGTCAGGGTCTGAGGATGGGATGTTGGAGAAATAGGTTGAAGTCGGTTTTTTAATTATTCAATTTGGTGAAATATGTTGAGTGTTTCCGGCCGTGTGCTACATTACTTTACTGGTTTTATTACTAAAGTTTGGTTCTGAAAACTAAGCAATAACTATTAAGGTCAGTGCGGCTAAGTCCGCCATATTTTATTTTGAAGGAAAGTCCGTCATATGCGTCTTATACTGTTCAATTAGGATCGGAAATCGGTTGATGGACGGACTTTCCTGATAGACGGTCTTACCCGCATTGACCTTACAGTAAATTCGAGCCTCGATAATCGGGGATATTTTTTCGAACTTCAAAAAAATATCCCCGGTTGATCGTTCGAATTGTACTATGTTGTAAAATTTTATAAATAAATAAATATCTTGGGACATCATACACAGATCGACCTAGTCCCACGGTAAGCTCAATTGAGGCTTATGATGTGGGTACCTGGCGACGATATACGAGTATATAATAGATAGATACATAATAGATACTTAAATACGTAGACATCCATGACCAAGAACAAAATATTCGTGATAAATAAATACACTAATAATGCCCTCGCCGGGATTCGAACCCGGAACCTCCAACTATATTATGGAACATCAAAAAAAACGTAGCCTACACAATACAGCGCCAATTTAACTAACTGCCCACAAACAAAATTAGGGTCAGTTGATACGGTGGGGAGTACCTAAGGGCTACTCGACAGTTCGCATTACAGCAACTTTCTGATCAGCCTATGTACAGATTATCAAGGCCCTACACTGAAGTTGTGACAGCCAGCTCAAAATTCTTTTCGTTGTCTTATTTTGTGTCAATAAAAAAACGTGACGCAGTGATGATTTTTGTATGAGATGATGTTTTCAAAACTACAATTTATATACATAGATTAAATCTAACTAATCTACTTAACCTGACCTATATCTAAGATTGGCCCTTGTGGCATTGTACCGAGGATGCTGGCAGCATTTCCTCGCTGTATCGCAATACTGATGCGTTGTGCGAGGAAGTCGCCAGCTCTTCGGTCTTTAGTTACATCAACCAGACGTTTCGCGATTTCAGCAAACAATTTGCGTGCGCTGATGATGTTTTGTTTTCACTTTCTGGTGTATGGATTAAAATCTAATGTGAAAAGAAATACAAACAAGTGCACTGTTTTTTTTAGATACTGAGTCGAAACAGCAACTAAAAACGTGACAGAGTGGTATGAAACAAGACAACGAAAAGAATTTTGACCCAGCCGCTATACGATCGACACTTAACATTTAATGGCAGAAAGGTTAAAGTAGGTAATAAACCCGTCAAACGAATGTTGAATCAATATTGATTTGCACATACCTATAAGATCACATTCAATGAACACCCTGGCCCCAATTTCACCACATTGACAAGTGCTACAATTGTAAATTTACTGTTTCTCCAATCGGGGGTGTCTATAGGCTACAGTTACCGCTTACATCAAAGGGCCACCAACATAAAATGTAGTACAGGAAATTAGATAAATCATCAGTAAATAACTTCTTTTTTGCAAAGCAAAATTACTACTGTCACAAAAAACACGACAATTGTAGTGAAATTCTGACATAACGTCGGGTGAGAATGCAATTGTGCCATATCCATTTTCAAGCAAAATCGGTTTTTAATGGTTCTTGATAGAATATTTTTTTTGCAGTTTATAACAGTAATCGATTTTTGAAAATTCTTATTTTATATTTAAAAAAAACATATTTTTTTGTGCCATATCCTCAAACCACAATAAATAGTGATCACAATATTGTGCCATGTCCGGACATGACACAAAGTTACGGTTAACAGCTATTTATCAGTGTGCCAAGCGACTAACCGATCAACATTTTTGTGACATATCCATTGATCGATTTGATTGTATCGATTCGATACTTTTTTACCTACCCTCTCTTTTGATAAATGACAATGAAGAAGGTAGGTTTGATATATAATGTTTGGTGGTTTATAGTTGGTGGTAGAAATACATAATATTTATAATTACGAGTAATTATATTCATCATGTTTGGAGAGGAATTAAGTTCGCCGCCTCGAATTACGGATGAAGAATATACGTAAGTAAACTTAGTTTTAATATTGACATTAAGTTACTTGTTATTTCCCTCCATTTTAAACATAATTAGAAGCTAAATAATCTTTAACATAGTAAATGATTAACAGTCCCAAAGCATAAACTAGCCACTGTTTATTGAAAGCAAAGTATTGAAAGTTTTAAATCCTATTACCTTGCCTTCGTAAAAATCTCATATAATTTTCATCTACCAACAATTAAGTGCACGTAAAGATGTATATGTATAAAATTTATTTAACGTTTAGAACAAATGGAATTACTAAAAATATAGATTTTAGAACCGTTCTAGTACCTTTTCTTTAGCCTAATCGTTTTAAGGTAATCGTAGCGGTAAGTAGGTATTGTATGTAATTTCCTGACATAATCTGTTTACAACGTCACGTAATCTGTTTGTGTTTATTGCAAAAATTTGCATAGGTATCGTATGTCTTTTCATTTATAGTGCGTGTATGTAGGTACTTAAACTGTAATATTATTAGTTGATAAGAGATAATAACATTAATATGTCATTAGTAAACGTATTATAAGCTGTTCTCATTGATATTTTTTACATTAGCACTAGGTATCGTTGAAAAGCTTATCATTTCACAAAATAGAGAAGGTCACCTATTTGATGGTAGGTACCTACCTATTTATAATTATAAGTAAGTAAAAAAATTATTGGAATAAATGTTGGAAATCAATACTGCCACAATATTCACGTAAATAATTGTTTTCATATTCGAGATAAATTATCTTCTTGGCTTGAAATAAATCTAGTCGTAAAATACCTTTTATTTGCATAAAAAATTGCTTCTCATGTCTACCTTTCTTGACATTTCACTAACATTTTGTGACACATCCATAACTTTGTGTCATGTCATACATAGCAAGTTAAACATTTTCTTACTAAAATGGATATGGCAAATGTAAAACTACTTATATCTCATGAATATTATAAGTTAAACATTAATTGTATGTAACAAATAATAGTAAATTAATATACTAAAGTGTCAGTCAAGTCAAATATTGAAAAATTATAATACAATCCAAGAAATATTTTTTTTTGTTTCTTTTCGCTCTCCTGTAAACCAAGGCAAGTGGCGTATAGCACAATTGCATTCTCAACCGACGATAAGTTGAACCTCATGTCAAGATTGAATGAAAATTGTATTAAACCTTGCGACAATTGTCACGGGTTTCGGAAAATAAAGAAGTAGTTTATTAACGATATAATAATTAGGAAACAACGAGTGAAAATAGGGTCATACACCAGTAACGAGTGTGCGATAAGCTATGGTGTGCCGCAAGGAAGTGTGTTGGGCCCCACTCTGTTTCTTATTTACATCAATGAGTTATGCAAGTTGGCAATAGACAGGGGGAGCATCTTTGCCTATGCCGATGACACGGCCGTTGTCTTCTGGGGTGACAGTTGGGCAGACGTTAGGATAACAGCGGAGCGAGGACTTGCTTACATTGCTCGCTGGCTTGACACCAACCTACTCACTCTAAACACGAGCAAAACAAACTATATTTGTTTTACTAAGTATAACAACACACAACCAGACACAACCTTCACAATTAAGGTCCACAAGTGCAATGACCAGGTTGAGCCAGAGTGCCACTGCCCAGTCGTCGGTAAGGTCGAGAGTATAAAATACTTGGGAGTTATGATAGACCAGCGACTCACCTGGCATGTACATACTGATTGGGACTAGAACACGTAAACTTATGTACATCTTCAAAAACTTGAGGCATGCTGCCTCAAAACAACTACTGAGACAAGTTTACTTGTCTCTGGCGCAGTCGCTATTGATGTACTGCATCACTGCTTGGGGAGGGACTACGAATACCAAATTTCTGGAATTGGAACGGTGTCAGAGATCTCTGCTAAAAGTCATGCATTTTAAATCACGTCGGTTTCCAACCAATGACTTATATGAAATCAGTGACGTGCTAACGGTGAGGAAACTCTACATACTTCATACAATACTAAAACGGCATAAAACAGTCACCTTTAAACCGAATTCCAATCCCACTAACAGACGTAGTACGTAAAGGCTATACCGACTCCAGTGACAAAATCCGTATTTGCCAGACGACAGTTCGAAGCACAGTCAGCAAATTTGTATAATAAAGTTAACAGTAAAATTAATATTTTTCCTTGCTCCTCTAGAGAATGTAAGAAAAGGGTATATAATTGGCTCAAAACCTTAAGTTATGATGACACAGAGTTACTGTTGAAACCATAAAACATGCACATCATGCGTTCCGATTGTATTTATTTCCCTCTCTCTTTCTCACTCACACACACACATGCACACACACACACACACACACACACACACACACACACACACACACACACACACTAAACTTTTTGTACCGTAGCTGTAAGAAATTCAATTACTTATTTATGTATTTGTAAATTGCACTGATTTGTTACCACTACTTTTATTATATTACTCTACAATTAATTATTATGTATAATAACCTACGACCTAATGATCTGTAACAAAAGTAGAAGAGCGGTGCTCTCTTATCACAAGTATCTTGCATACTTAAAAAGAGGCGCCAGCGCAGTTTATGTAACTAAAAACTTTAAGATATAGAATAAATAATTTTTAATTTTAATTTAATTTAATTTTTTTAATAACGTTATTAATAGTAATTTTATGTTGGTGGCAAACAAACACATGGACCGTCCGATAGTAAGCGGTAGCCGTAGCGTACGGAGGCCTGCGACGTCAGTTAAAGTGATATTTTAAAATTGTCACACTTGTAATTATGGTGAAATAGGTCACCGGTCGTAGTCGTCAAGAATAACATGAAATCCACTGTTATGGTGCCCATAAAGTGGGCTCAAGAAAATTGTCTTGTGTTTTACGCAGGTTAACTTAATTTCGAAGTGACTCTAGAAAAGATACTATTTTTACCAATTCTGATTAATTGACCTACCTACATGAACGTGCGTTTACGTTCATATTATGTATCTATGTAATGAGACGAATTTGTTGTGTAAGGGTCATTGGCATGGTTCCTTTTTAAGTAGCCGTTATTGTATTGTATGACAATAGAACGTATTCACGAAAAAGTTGTTAAGCCAAGAAAAGTGAATTTAGAAGAGCTTTTAGTTATTATCTTTGCTTGCTAAGTAATTGTTTTATTTATTAGATCTAAATATTATTATGATTTCTATTTAAGAGTCCCAAGCAAGCCGAAACATAGAGGCACCTAATTAGCGCCAAAATATTAAGAGTTTCTATGAAATAAAGTATTTTGATACTTATTTGTAAAGTAGACGCTGCATCGAGCTTTCTGTTTGTATATTTCATGATTTGACTGATCAAAATCCGCCATATCGTTCAAAACTCACCTTCTTACGGTTAGCCTAAATGGTGCTTAGGCAGATAATGAAATTTCTACTCGTATCATGAAATTCCTAGGCATATTATGAAATTTCTAGTCCCAGCATGAAATTTCATAATATGGCGAAGTCACTCCATCGTAGGCCGCGTCTCTGCTCTCGGGTCTGAGGCCATGTAAGTAAGCCCATTTGAAATAATAAAAAAAACTAGTTATTTCCAAATTCTTAGTCTTATCTTAGGAGGTTCAATACATAAGTACATCAAAAAAGTGAAATGCCGTTTCAGGCTTAGCTAGGCTAAGTCGGGTCTTAGGGTTTTTTAAAGACATAAGTTCAAGTTTCAGGAGTAGTAGTTCTAAGTAGTTATAGTAGATCCGTTATCAAAAATATCGCCCCTTCTGAAACTACCAAAAACCTCCTGAGCCTCTATTCTTCATTTCTAATCTCATTGGCACTCAACGCTTATTTTATGGCCATCTCTCGTATTAATTCAACGAATTCAAGACCTAATGAATTATTTGTGACGTCAACACTTTTCACGCGATAAACCACTATGGCGGCATTGTTGTACGCGCAGCACTTTGTGGGGACAAAGAAACTGAGAATATCGACAAATGCGTTGCTCTAATCGATCTGCCGTTTGCTTGTCAAGCAAACCGTGATATTTAATATTGGACCTATTTTTAGTCAAATCATGAAATGGCGGCATTTCACGATATTTTGTGATCTGGCAAATTTTACGATCGGCCTCCGATATACTCGTATGTGAAACATACTAGGTTACTGGTGACAAAACTATGAAAAAGCCCTATTAATAAATCATGGACTGACCACCAAAACTCATTATAAAACCTGTCACTACTCGTAGCGACCTCGTATCGTTGCGCATGTAAAAACCGATATGTGGTGGATTTTAATTAATTCAATTAATAGGTACCCTTTGTGTGTAGTTGTTAGGTTACTATTTCAAAGTGATAAATCAATCACATAGCGAATTTTATAGGTGCAGCGACGGTATGTCATGTCAGTACTGAATCGGAACTCAGACTATACGAATTTTAGTACAACTGGGTATTTGCTACTTTAGTGAATTTTGGTTGTCAACGACGAATAAAAAAATAATGTACTTCATTCCGGATTACGTGAGGCAAGGGATCGTTCCATGCCGGAGAATAGCATAGAACTCACATTCCTTTCTTCGTAACCCACAAAGCTTTGAGTATTGAGATTCCCAAACTTTCGGAATTTATTCAATAAATTCTGCGACGCAGACATTTCGAAGAAAGTTCGCACAATGACGGAAAGTAATACCGAAGTTTAAACTGCCGCTTCTGAGCTGCAGATACCTTTAGTAAAATCGGTATTAAACAGGAACATGTAAGGAAGAACAGAAAACTTGAGCAGAAACTGCACTCCGCTGTACCCTTATGAACAAATACATATATAAATAATTTATTCGTGGCAAATATAACAAGCATGAAAGGACAAAATGAAACAGACAAATTCAGCATTTAATATTATACCACGAAATGGACTCGCCTCAGCATAATTTCGACCCGAAAGCCAACGCTGATCTTCCGGCGAGCCCATTTTTGTGGCCACGATCGCAGCGTGTGAACATGGCCTAAGAATTTGCACCTAATGGAGGACGCCAAGTTGGGCCACACACAAATAACAAGGCCATGTGTCACATCTTTTTTGTCAATTACAAATAAAAAATGAAAAGCAGTTGGTATAATACCACCTAACTGTTCGTTAGCAGAAAATAATAGTATTTTATGCAGAGTTTTCCCTTGTTTAAGAGAGGTCAAAAAAGGTGTGTGACGTGGGTACGCCACGTAAAGACGCCACGAGCATTTTTTGACTCAGTTAAACAATGTTGCATACAATACTTTTTCTACGACCACACACTTATTTTCAAATAAAATTGTAAATTTTAGGAATATTTTTTTGTCAAACACTATTTTATTAATCATCAAGGTCGGGCGGGATACGTCAAAATTAAAAAAGGAAAGCTCCTCTATGGTTTACTGTTCATCAGAAATGACATTTAAAATTAGGTTGACAGCCATGTATTTCATTAAGTCTTGTATACACGAGGTGTCTTAAAATGCAAAAAACGTACTGCGTGTAAACCCGAATGTGTTTATAGGAAATAGACAATATATTGTAGACTTATCTTGACATCTGTAAGGTAGGGGCTTAAAGGTGTGTTCACGACCATGTAAATGTCAAATACAAGTACGGGAGTAGAAAAAAAAGTGTAAACAAAAACATGCATTATTTCTTCTGACCGACTTCAACCGCTTTGCCCTAGATCCCACAATCAAACCCCGACTTGGTGCCAACGGGACCATTTCTATTAAAAAATATTTTAAAATGGATTCTCGGAGATATCGACCGACTATACACACAAAAAATCGATCGAGTTGAAAACCTCAAGTTTTTAAGTTTTTATTTGATGTACAAGTACAAAATGTTATTTTTTTGATGTCATAGGGAATGGCATATGTGCATTTGAGTATTTTATTTCATTCTCTCTACAAGTTATTGTCATATTTTATGTTATGTCTAGTCAGAATCATACATTTCTTCCCATTCTTAAAGATAAATGAATCATTCCGAATTTCCTATACATTTTTCATCAGTTTGATTTCGCTAGGTATGATAATATATATTATGGTGAGGCATTAGAAGAAGCATTTCTGGGCCACTTTACCTCTAATGATTAGAAGAGTTAGTGATTATATGAACATTACAAAATATCGAAATAAAAATATTACATTACGAGTGATAAATTAAAACACGACCGAACTTAGTTTTAAATCGACCGAGTTCGAAAAACATAATGCATAACATAAACATATTTTTTTTATTGTAGAGCATTTACAAATGAATTACTCCAACTATTTGAGGTTATACAAAAATAAACGATGTACATTTCAATACCGTTTTACTGTAGTAAGTAGTGAAAAGTAGGTCATCTCTTCAGAACGTATTTAATTAATGCCTGAGCGCGAATATCTCAAATGCTCTGAGATTTAAATTAAGTTTACGTTAATTTATTCTCACGGGGAAACTACAAAATGATCAAATATTTACAGGCATGAAATCCTTATATTAAGTTTTTATTGATTAAACGTTTTTATGTAGGTACCTATTTGAGAAACAAAAAATAATAATTCAGAAAAAACCGGATAAGAGCTTTATTTTTCTTAAATATTTGCGCGCTATAAATAACTACTACCTACTATATTAAGACACACGCATTATTAAAATTCAGCCAAATCTAACAGTCGCTGCGAGTAGAAAATGGCGGCATATTAATAAAATTAGGCGTAGAGAGCAGGGACTGGAACCGTTATTTTATCCAAGAACGGTTTTTTTTTCCTTCTTTTTCGTTCTTAGATATATAAATTGTAAGTTGATGGAGAAATTTAAAAATATATACCGGTTCCGGTCCCTGGTGGAGAGTTGGTCCTCCATAGAAAACTTGAATTTGCCTCCTTTTTTATTAACAGCGACGGTTAGATAGATTAATTGTATCTTCAATAACTTTAATGTTTCGTTATAAAACCACCTACCTCTTAAAACAAATCTCATGTTACAAAGATATCTTACAGAAAAGTAAATAACTTTTTACTGAATAACAATATGAAACAGCGCTAACCTTTGCCCACCACCACCACCATCACCATCATTTTTTGCATCATCATCATCATCAGCCTATGATAGATAGCTCACTGCTGGACGTAGCCCTCTCCTATTAACTATGCGTATAAACGCATTAGGAGGAAAATACCCATAATCGCCACGCTGGGCAAGCGGATTGGCGATCGCAGTAATGTGTCCACTATAATGACGCTGCTGCCTATTATCAATCTTTTATCAAAATAATAGTCAGTGACACTTCAATCCCTTATTCGACTCTTAAGACACCCGCAGGAGGAGTTGGGGTGGCGACAAATGTATTCTTATTGCCGTCACCACACGGTTGCTATTCCCTAGTTGGTCAAAACACCTAATGCAAACTTTATATCGTAGATACTTGAAAGCTAGCCTCAAACAAAATTAGTTTAGTCTAGCCTCCAATATGCTATTAGAAGACCACATGTTGCCAGTGATCCCATTACGCGTGGCTTGATAACAATTAGGTTACTGGCAACACTGCCGGGCACGATCCATTACACGCTTTGAACGTTAAAATTTAGTTTCAGTTATGGTTTTTGTTCATATAAAAAGGTAGAAAGAATCGGCTATGTAAAGTTTTCCGAAGGTGTGAATATTATATTTTTCCCTGATAGGCGTCGTCTTAAAGTTCGAGAAAATGCGACTTTTTTTTATTTCGTATAAATTATTGATAATCTTTTTTTAAGTGAGTGAGGTGACATTTGTGCAGTTTTGTTAATGAATAGAGCTTAATACGTTCGTCCGTACAGTGAAAGTACAAGAAATCAAAGTATGAAGTACAAAACAATAAAATTAAAAGTTTCAACTATTTAATCAATTTTCTGAGATAGCTGACGGGGATAAAGCAGAAATCGTCGAGAGGGCGCATTCATTAAAATTTATACGGCTACTTAAACTTGGCACTTACGGAAGATATGGCAATTTACGGGGATCGATTAATGCTTGTATTATTATTTATTAGCATGGGATCATTCAACGTTACCTATTATTTTAATAAAGCTTGTGTTCGTTATACAAATGTATTCTGAATCAAAATTAGAAAAAGGTTATAATTCTGAATAATTAATAGGCCTACGTCCACTACGTCCAGCCAGTGATAGTAAGGGTCACGGTCCATACAAAGTTGAGAAAAATTGTGCGCTGCGAGTTACAGTTTTGTAATTTTAACCAGAGCTAGAGGGTCTCAAAATAGTTGGTTTTAGATGTGGAGGGAAAACCAATTCCCCCCCTGAGCGCGGGGGGAGGGGGGTGAATGTGCATGCAGAAGGGTTGCGTTTAATATTTTTTTACTAATTAATAAGGCCTACTATGCATTGTTTGGTATCATTTTCGTGTAAAACGGACCTAGAAAATCCATTTTTTATCATAAACATGAGCAATTTCATATAAAAATGTAGATTTTTTGGAGTAAAAGTAAAAAAGTTAACGTTTTTATTTTAATTTAAGCGTCATATAAGTATTAAAAAAAAAACCGGCCAAGTGCGAGTCGGACTCGCGCGCGAAGGGTTCCGTACCATTATCAATTTATTATTAAAAAAATACAGTTAAAACAGCCTACCTCAAAAACTATAGGAGATAATTTAATCAAACCAAAAATTGTTGATAGAGTTTATTAATGTGCATAACATATATTTTTTTTAGAATTTTATATCGCGTATTTTAAAAAATAGAGGGGGGGGGGGACACATTTTTCAGACTTTGAGAGCTGATATCTCGAAAACGATTTGCTTAAATAAAAATAAGATTTATAAACCTTCATATTATTTTCAAAGACCTTTCTATTGATACCCCACACGCTTATATACAACTAAAAAATAATTTCTAACCTTCAGTTATATGTATGGAGGGCCCCCACCCCAATGGTTTTTTTTACAATTTAGTATCATAATCCTGTAGCGGTTCATACAACACATATCCATATCAAATTTCGTTACTGTAGCATTTATAGTTTACGAGAAAATCGGCTGTGACAGACGGACAGACGGACATGATGATTCTATAAGGGTTCCGTTTTTGCCATTTTGGCTACGGAACCCTAAAAACAAACTTATCCAATTTAAAAAAATAGTGTAAGATAGCATATTTATTGCAGTTTTTAAAAATATACACATTTTGTAGTCTTTCATACAAAAATTAACTGAAAAAAAAATTTACCTGACGCGTACCTCCAACAAAAACCTCCGCGTAACCTCAAAAAAGAGACTTTTGTGCCGGCAACTGCTCAAAGATTATACATATTTTTGTACTTACATATTATTGTTCATATTACAATTGTAAATAGGTATTTATTGATATGAAAGTAAATTTAATATTTTTTGATCTTCTTTTTTTAAATAACCTAAGATTATTAAGAATTTTATTTGTTCAGATTCAATTTTTAGATTTTATCGATTATTGTATACCGCGTTATACTTGTATTATATCTGGTCTATCTGATCACATGTATGATATATAGTATCTGATCATATGAATCGGGATGAGTAATCATTTTTACAAGTGTCATTAGGTAATGATCTCATTACCAAAGACGATAAAGGTAATTTTCACTAAACCGGGACTAAACAACTAACCCAGTTCACCCACGTTAAAAGTTTATATCATATGGAATTTGACAATAAATTGTTAAACGTTTACTTCATTAATCATCATTATTACCATATCAGCCGAAAGACGTCCACTGCTGAACATAGGCCTCCCCCAAAGATTGCCACAATGACCGATCCTGCGCCACTCGCATCCAGCGGACTCCTGAGACCTTCACTGTCCACCTTGTGGGGGGCCTACCCACGCTGTGCCTTCCACGAGGCCGCCGCATTGGCCATCGGTTCTACGTGCAATGTGCCCCGCCTACTGCCACTTTAGTTTAGTGATTCGGAGGGCATAGCCCTCCGAATCACTAAACTAAAGTGGCAGTGGCACTAAACTAAAGCTATACTTTGGTTCTGCTGCGGATCGTCTCATTTCTAATACGACCTCGCAGAGAGACTCCCACCATAGCCCTCTCCATTGCCCAGTGGGTAACTTTAAGCTTTCTTATGAGGCCCACTTTTGACAAACACTTTTGTCTTCAAGAACTGCGGAATATTGAACGAAAAGATGTGTCGTAGCTTCCCAAACGCTGCCCAACCTAGTCGGATTCGATGATTGACCTCTTACTCAAAGTTGAACCTACCTAACTGGGTAGCTTGTCCTAGGTATATTATAGTCGTCTACACCTTCGAGTTTAGTCTCCGATTGTAACGGGAGTTTTCGTCTTATCCATGTCAAAGTCAAAGTCAAAGTCAAACTATTCTTTATTCAAGTAAGCTTATTAATAAGCACTTTCGAATCGTCTGACATGAGAGAAAAAAATCTACTACTGGTTCAAACCCTACGTCGTTCCTGAGAAGAACCAGTAAGAAACTCAGGTCGACTTATTTTTTCAAAACAGTATAATAATACATCTTATTAAAATAACATGCATTAAAGAATGTATTACATAAAAAAAAAAAAAAAAGATTATTATAGACATTTTTATAAAGACAGAAATAAATAAAGGACCATAATATTAAACAAAAATAATTATTATTGTACAAGTTCGCAACATTATTAAGTATCTATATCTAATACTACTAGAGATGTAAAGCATAGCGGTAGTCTACTTGGTACCGTTAAAGAGACTGTAGTAGTGCCCAGAGTTTCGATCAAATCGAAAGCCCCAAGGCCTACCAGAATTACTATGACGTACTAATGCGATTCAGTAAAGGTTCTGGGAAAGGGGTAGTGATACACGACTCGTATAACTTTGTCCCTTTCTCTCGACCTAAATTAAACCAAATTAGTACGTCATGGAAACCCCCCTTATCGTAGTCCACAAACGCTAAACGCTAAACAGAGGGGCAGGTTATACCTATTCCTCGGTCTTCTGTATAACATTTACGAAACGCCAATTCGGAAACCGTCTTATTCGGGAGGCTGGAAGTCATCAAGCCTGCGTGCAAGACGATTCGTAATGATTCTTGAAAACATCTTATAAATATGGCTCGGAAGTGAGATGGATCGGTAGCTCTTTAATAAGGCGTTGGCACCTTTATTCACCAGTACCACCACTCTTCTGTTCCATGCCTAAGGCGTTCTCCCTTACGGAGTTGAACAACTTCTGAAGGGCCATAAGGATTGGTTTACCACCTGGCTTCACAGCCTGGCTGGCCTGGCTGGCTGTCTTCGCTTTGCTCAGCTATAATTCCGTCTTCCCCAGACGCCCTGTTATTTTTGAGCTGTTCAAGAGCCATTCTAATATCACATAGGCTGATGTCTCGGATATCCACTGTATAGTGCCGGGTCAGTCACTTACTTCGTAAGAAATTAATCAATTATCAAATTCCGTGTGAAATAAACGTTTAACCCGGGTTGCTTGATTAACCCAGGTTGTGGCAATTTGCCCTAACAGACATTATGGAGCATTTTGTTTACGCGAAATTGCTACATTCCCGCAGTAGAAATGTACTGTCAACAATAAGTCAATGCTACGTCCCTTTTTTGTTCGAGGTACGCGACAGGCGCAATTTTTTTACGACTTATTTTTGCATGGAAAGTTTCAAAAAGTATATATTTTTAAAAACTACAATAAATATGCTGTCTTGTAGTATTTTTTTTAATTTCATATGTTTATTTGGTAATACTTATATAACGCTTCAATCAAAATAAAAACGGTGATTAATTTACCTTTATACCAATAATTATTTTTTTATGTATGAAAATCCTCATGTTTATTGTCAAAAATGAATTTCCCGTGTCTATTTTATATGAAAATGATACCAAACAATGAATAGTAGGCCTAAATATTAGACAAAAAATTTTTTAACATAACCCTTCCGTTTGCACATTCACCCCTCTCCCCCCTCGTTCAGGGGGGGAATTGGTTTTCCCTCCACATCTAATTTTTTTTATTTTTACACCCTCTAGCTCTGGTAAAAATTACAAAACTGTAACTCACACCGCACAATTTTTTCCATTTGGACCTCTACTAGCTGATGTGTGTGAATTAATTTTATTAACCCAAATTGAGAGATGGGAAATAATACTCTGGTTGTATACTATCAGGCTGGCGACCTCGAAGTTTACTATAATGCCAAATAATTTAGTATTCGGACCCTGGGAAAACGCGAGTTGTGATCATTACTGTCATTCGGGATCATGAACCCTAAATCACCCGGATAATGGTACTCACAAGTAACTAGACAAATATTTAAAATAATAAATAAATAAATATCTTGGGACATTACACAAATCGACCCAGTCCCACGGTAAGCTCAATTAAGGCTTGTGATGTGGGTACCAGACGACGATATATAATAGATAGATACGTATAGATACTTAAATTCATAGACAGCCATGACCAAGGAACAAATATTTGTGATAAATAAATACACAAATAATGCCCTCGCCGGGATTCGAACCCGGAACCTCCAGCTTCGTCTAAATATTTTGATTGTTTAATTATGGAACAATTGCAATTAGCATTAATAAAATCTAAGTAAACGAGCGCTGTAGAGGGCCCAAAATATCGGAATGTAATTAATATGCTATATGATCAATTTCCGTTTCTAGAAGAAAAGAGAGCCGAGTATGGTGGAGCGAATTGGGGAAGGCCTATGTCCAGCAGTAGATGACTGTGGGCTGATGACTATGATGATAATGATTATAATCCGCTTTTATAGTTTTAGTTCATGGATAACGGTCGCGGTAACTGTAGACAATTTTATACATATTTATTAAGTAAAAAAAACTTAATATGGAAGGAACAATAATATATGTTGCTTTCATATTATAGACAGATATTGTCAGAATAGATGGCTACATTGACAAATCAGCAAGCTTCGTTTCATACGAGTATATGCGAGTAGCAATCAAATTAATTCAAGTAGCACAATAAATAGATGTAAAGCAGGGGGTCTAATGAAGTCACTGCGAAAATTACAAAAAAAAATTGACAATATCTAAAAGATAAAATCGCACCATCATACACCCACAGATAAAGATTAATTCAATACGTAACTGTACAGCACAGATGAATAATGAGGGTACAATAGGTATTTCGTTAAACTTTTCTCGCGTCAAAAATGTTACATGATTTTGACCGTCGTTCCTCCCTCAAAAGTTAGCGGAGAAAACGTCAAAAACAATTCACGTCCAAACTAGGCGTGAAATCTTATTTTCATTCAATAAAGACTCAAGTCAAAGAGAAGTGTATTGAATTTCAATATACACATAATAATAACATGGTCGAATTTAGAATAACATACATTTCTACTTATACCATTATTCAATCGGAAAGCATTTCTAGCGAATATAAAGAAATTGTTACTTTGCTGCATGTAATATAAACGGGAACCCGTAAGGTAGGATAAGAAATGAAATCTTTTGAAGTTAGCTTTGCCTTTGACTTTGAAGGGCGAGTATCAAATCAACGTCATCATGAAACATTTAGGCATGTTCATGAGAAGTATAATATCGCACGCCTAGATCTAAACAGTATCAACTCAAAAAAGTACTTTTTTCAGAAATCACAAAAAACCAGTTTTGGCGTTTGTATGCGAAACAAAAATCTAATTTTAAGATAACTGGCTTGAAGGCCAGTATCTCAAATGACCAGAATCAAAACTTTTGTAATTGGGTAATAATAATAGATATAAAAGATAATTTTTAAGTTAATACAGTTTTGCATGTTAATTTGAGTATTATTTGTGGATCATTTAGAGTTAAAACTCTTTTGTTGATTTGTTTTAAAGTTATTACATCTTATTCCTTATAACTTAACACTAAATGATTTACAAATAGAGTATCATGTAAAAATTAAAACTTTTTTATTAGGCTTTATCAGGTTTTATTTCAATAGATTAATTTATTTTTCTACGAGTAGGTAATTATTTGGCACTAGAGAGACCATTATTATCAAATCACAAATCCTTTTACTAAGTTTACTAATAATTTCCCACGCCGCTTCATAATTCTAAAACAACAATAAAGTGGGTAGGTAAGTAAATGAAGTAACCATGAAAACAGTATTAACTCAAAAATACATAAAATCAGGGGTAACTAGTATTGATATCTTGCTACCTATATTCCATAACTGTTATGAACGAGAATAATTTGCAATGTTTCTTAATAATTGCTCAATATGTTTCGTTTTGGATAAGATAAACCTGATTTTCGGAAAATTCAACAAAACAGAAATAACAAAAAAAAATAATTATTTTCATTAAAAGAGAACTAAATCAAAATGTATATCAAAATATTTCTTGCCTCGCCACATAAACAGCTTTAACTGAAAATACAACAATGAGTAATTCTGATAATATCCATAAATAGTGTATTAACTCAAAATAATCACTAACAAGTGGCTACTTTTAAATCAACAAGACTGTAACAAGTCGAAATAGCACTGTATTGGAGACTTGGATTATGTCGATCATGCGGAGCAACTGACAATACTGCTGTTTTGACGGTACTGATATATTTAAAATAAGCCAGCAAAAGGTACTTAAGCGGCTGTCATTCGGCGTGCGGCGAAGATATTTTTGCACCGGTTTTTGTGGCTTATGCGAGTTGATTTGTAGAATTCAAATATGCAGCTAACTCAAAAGTGAAGTTTTTTGAGTTAATACTCTTTAGATCTAGGCGTGCGATATTTTAACAAGAAATAGCCGGTTAAAAAGGTAAAACGGATTTTGTTCTCGATATTTTGGGAAACAATAAACCATTTCATGGTCTTTGTATGTTTTCAATGTCATAAAAAATCTTGATCTTTATCGTTCTTTATTTTCAATACTGTGTACAAATTGTACAATTTATATGTATAAATTAAATCTAACTAACCTAAACTATATCTAAGAGTGGCCCATGTGGCATTGTACCGAGAATACTGGCGGCATTTTTTTAAATTACTTATATTTATAACTTATGAAATTTTAAATTAAGATGAATAATATATCAAACAAAAAATACGTCTAAGGTAAAAAAATAGAAACCAAATTGGCTAAAGATAATAATTTGATAATAAGTACAAAACTTTTCGATGTTATTTTTGGTCACGGTTTCCATTCAACGTTATTCTGATCTGCATTCAAAGACTTTCCCTTGTTAGATTTTACGAGTATGAGCATAATAATCCGTTATCGAAATGAAATACCAAAATATTATCAAGAATCCCTAAAAAACTTTTCTTTGTATTCACGAAGTTATCATTCTGTCTAAAATTTCATCATTCTTCATTATGAATGGAATAAATCTCAAATATTCGAATCCTTCAACAGTCAAACAACTGTAAACAAGATATAAAATTCATGTCTCATTACCCATCTATTGTCAGATACCGAATCCTAACTTAGTAAAATATCTACCTCGCAAATTTTCACTCCACTTAATTCCCTCGATCTCCTTGTCCGTGGTTTGAGATGTAAGAGCAATACCAATAGTGAACCTTGGATAAAAAGAACACTTCGTATTTTACCTACTTTTCATTTTTATTATTACTGCCGCCAAATTTTACCCATCCAGAACACAATAACACTTTATTACTCGCCTTAAGTAATAGGTATTTAGACAAAGGCATTCGTTCAATTCAATTGCATCGATTCAATGCAAATACTTTTTAAATTACTTGGATTGCGTTTTAACCCTTTACAGGGCAGGGCACCGGTCTCAAAAACGACCACCCTATAACACTGTAATTTTGTATTTTTTTCTTATACAGAATTTTTTGTACTACTGGATAGCGTTGAGGCTTGAATCCAGGATTTTTTTTAGTCTTGCTCGTTAACCCCTTACCACATGAAAAAAAAATAAATTATTGAAATTTGAACTCTAATGGCAATCAATAAAGTTCAATTTTATAGCGGCCATATATGGCCATATATATAGCGGCCGTATGCGGTAAGGGGTACATTAACATGCTTTAGATGCCCTTTGTCGCAAAAAGACTGCGTTTACATTCGACATTATAAAAAAAACGCATTTCGCAGTTCACCGTTCAGCAAGCAACAAGTAATATAGCAAGTTTGTCAGTTAAATACATTGCTGACAAATTATTTACGCGCTGTCAATCTTTACAAGTTCCATTTAACCAGGTTTCACCCTGAAAGTCGCTAAACGCTCAGAATTAGGCGGCCGCGGGAGGTAATCCTACCAATTACTGAACGATTGTCAACTTCCTCGTCCGTACTTTGAACATGAAAGACGAAATTTCTTTAACATTTAATTTTAGCAATTTTATAAGGCGCAGTGTTACAAGTTAATTGTCATAGCTATAATGACGAAATTTTGTAATATGTATATCGTATACAATGTATACTACTGGCCTTTGCGTCTATTTCAGACGATTTCAGGTGTAAATGCCCTGAAGACATCTCTTTTGGTAGCTAAATAGACCTATGCGAGAGCGGCAAACTTTGCCACAAGACTGACAGGGGAAGTTCGTGCCTGATGTGCCCCCAAGGTGCCTTTTTTCCCTTCTGTTAGCTAAGGTTGCGAACCAGAACCCATCGCAATTCTTACAATGTATAGGTACATAAGAAATAGTACATTTTTTTTTCGACGATGGTGAAAGTTGGAGCCCGAGTGAAATGAAGGCGACAATCACCCGAGTTAAAAATAAGTTTTTACACGTGTATCGAACGACTTTTTTCATAACAAGTGCCTTAAAAAGAGAAATTTACGCACGCGAAGCGTGCGCAAAGTTTACTTTTCCGCACTAGTTAAAAAAAATATAATTATATCGTGTAGATAAAAACAGACGCCTAAAAAATATGGCGTGTTGACTTAATCTTGTAATATTAAAAGAGCAAAATAATGTAAGGACTGTGAGGTATTTCTGAAAATAATGTCTCCTACATTTATTTTTACTTTGAATAAGAAATAATATGCATGTACGTTCACGTAACCTGTTTGTCAGCCTCCGTAGCGTAGTTGGTAGTGACCCTGCTTACGAAGCTGGAGGTTCCGGGTTCGAATCCCGGCGAGGGCATTATTTGTATATTTATTTATCACAAATATTTGTTCCTTGGTCATGGCTGTCTGTGTATTTAAGTATATAGATAATAATGTATATATCTATTATTTATATCGTCGCCTGGTACCCACATCACAAGCCTTAATTTAGCTTACCGTGGGACTGGGTGGATTTGTGTAAGATGTCCCAACATATTTATTTATTTAACCTCTGAGGAAGTTATAAAGTAAGTAAAAGAAATAATTCCTGTCGAAAAATCACATGAACATAATAATGTAGTGAGTATAATGGATGTCATTAAGTATGAAGATTGGTGAATTTAACAATGTAAACAAACGCCTAGACCGAATTAGATCGTGCATAAACCCGCTTCCGTTTTGACAGGCAATTCCTCAAATCCACATTACATTCAATCTTCTTGAAAACCGTTGTTATTTCGTGTGTGATAGAGCTTATATTTAAATTTAATGGTTCCGTCATATACGTGGTTTTGAATGTGGGACGGTGTTTGTCAAAACATCGAGTCTAAATTCGGCAATAACCGGATTGCTAACTTTCCATGTTTGGGGTAGACAATAATAGTAGTTTATGGAACTGTACGTAATGAGGGGCATTAAAACTCGAGTGTGGGTTTATGAAACGAACCGAAGGTGAGTTTCATAATAGCATCACACGAGTGTTGTACCTAATGCCTGATTACGTATAGTTGCATACACTATTTCATCTTCACACATAATATATCATAAGTGCTCTAAGATGGGTTCAGGAACTGTAGGAAAATGACATGCATTGTTATGTTATTACTGCTGCCTGTATAAATCATAGGTATGAGTATGTCCGGCGGAGTGCTCATATCTTTATCCGAGTCACTACCTCATTATCAATTAATTATCAGTATTATCACAAAGTATTCAAAATTTTTCACTTGTAGTAGTAAGCCAACAAATAAAAGACAGCTCGGAATGGCAGCGATTTCAATCTAAGTAATTTTTTTTTAATCATAGACAATCGAGTGATGTCCCTATTCTTGTGTCACTCAATATGAAAATATCGTCGGATTATTATTAAAAAACATACTGAATTAACTTTTTGTGTCGATGACTAGCTGAATATCTATAGACACCAGAATAGACACCCCACTTGAATCTGACAGCTGTTCCAAATTTAAAACTCATAACCTCCGGAAAAATCGTATATCATGTTAACAAGTTCTGATGGTGGGTAATGCTGGTCATTTTCTATTGTTTCTGAACGCATTTTAGAGCACTTAACGATATTTGAGTAGATAAATATAATTAAACGGTTAAATCACGCGTACAGTCGAGTGCCTTAATATATAGACACATTTGTAAGGGATCAGTATGGAGAAGTGATTATATATTAATGCCCTTGACTGTACATAGTCACTATGCGTGAAATGTTTCGGAGAGCCTAGGTCTCCATTATCAAGCACGGAAACCGCGTTCACGCCTTGCGACTCGCGAGCGCGGCGCGTTCTTTCGGTTAGACCAAACCTCAACGCCCATATTGTTTCTGCTTCGCTACATTGTGGGATATCAGAATGTACGGCATGTATGTTAGCTGATTTCTTTTTCTAGTATTATATTCTACGTGCACATGGACACGCACGCAAATGGGGGTGGATAGGACACACTATTCGGAGTGGAGAGAACACAGCGAGCATCGCTTTCGAGTGGAAGCCGCAGGACGGAAGACGCAGCCGCGGACGTCCTGTGCACTCATGGAGGCGCACCGTCGAGAGTGAGCTGCGAGCCGTTGGACTTGACTGGAGCAAGGCCAAGGAAGTTGCTGAGGATAGGAAGGCATGGCGCGAGCTTTTGAAGGCCCTCTGCACCTCCGGGGTGCCATAGGACAACAACAACAACAACAACATATTTTACGTGATGAGATTGCTTAATAATTTCGCATCTGGTAAAATACTTACAGTAGCTACAATATTTTAAATTACAGTAAGTTTGGCAACCCTAATGGGTATGGCTATGTAATTTTTTGTAATAATCGATAATCAAAGTAGGTTAGGTATTTATGTAACTACATTTAACTGCAATTGCCCGCGTTCACGCTAGGTGCTCAGAGCTTGATAATGGAGACCTAGGCTCTCCGAAACATACCGCGCTTAGTGACTAAATATACGCCAGTATAATCGTTTAATTATATTTATTGCAAAATTTGCAAATGGGGAAGACCCTCGCTCCGAGTCGTTTCTGGTGCAAAAGCTCTCTATTGTAATACAACGCGGCAACGCTGCTAGCGTTATGGGCACTTTTGCACCAGGAATGACATGAGGGGTAGGGGGAAACGATTGAAATGTATTTTTATTTTTCATTTAATTGTGTGTTTTCTTGTAGTACCTATGTAACATCTTATAAAAATAAATATTTGGAGTGTTATTTTAAAAACTTTTCATTTTATTGGAGTCTAAAATTCGCAATCCTATCACGACAGATACACACTTGCCGGCGGCTCTTCAGAAAAGCGTTAGATTTGCATATTACAACATCAGGATCTTTCCTTTTTTGTTCCCCATAAAGCTGTGTACACATCTGCCGTCGCCATAAAATGCTTGCTTTGGTTTTATTACTTATACCATCTTTGGCTATAGTATTTTATATACAGTGTGTTAACATGATGCAGGCTTTTATTTGAACCGAGGATTGAGATGCAGTCTTAGCCAAACCATGTGCATTATTTGTTTAAAAATCCTAATTTTAAAAGTAATTATCTTTCTAAGAAAACTTAATTGAGAAGCAATGTACTTCAAAATAAATCGTTAATTGGCACTTGACAATGACAGATCGCAGCTACTCGCAACGTTTGACAACTAAGCAGTACACGCGTTACATTGATCGTTCGAACGAAATAAAAATAATTGTACACTTAATTTAAATATTTGTCAACTCTTAATACTTGAAAACGATTGCCAGTAATGCGTATTATTACCCATTTTCGTAAAAGCCTGGGTCATGGTAACACACTGTATAACGAAAGCCTAACGTAATGCCACACGCCCTTGCGTCGCTGTGACTAATCCTGTCAGATATTTTTGTGACTTTAACTGGTGGCATATTATGTAAACTTTAAATAAATGAAGCATAAATAATCACCAAATAAAAAAAATTAACCGACTTTAACCGATTTGCCCAAGATATATGCCATCATCAGATCCCGAGTTAGAGCCAACAGGACCTGGACCCCTTTCATAAAAAAAAATTATATCGATTCACGATTCTCAAATATATCGAGTATTTAATTGATATACCTATATATATAAAAAACAGTCGAATTGAGAACCTCCTCCTGTTTTGAAGTCGGTTAAAATCTTGTGTCTTAAATGAAGAATATCTACTCTTTCTGGGGTTTTAATCAGACATCTATGTCTATTCTAATCTATCTAATCTATTGATATAAAACCCTGTGTGTATCGCGAAGAATAATTTAGTGAGGATTATAGTGCCTATAAATAAAAATAAAACATAATTCGCCGATTTTAAGTCGACCTCATTAAAGACGTCTGAAAGCGTACCGAAATCGACAAATTTAATTAATATTTCATCAAAGCAAAGAATTAATCAAGGGAATTAAAGCCACGGCAACCCACGGCGTAGCGTTTGCCTTTGTAAGCGGCCGTGTAAATCTCAAACATTTTCTTAGAGAATATTTGAGCGCAGTTAAGCAAGCATTCACTGGTATTTTAATACGGTGAAAATTGATGTACGATTTTCAATATTTTAGTGAACTAGCTAATGCTACTGGGTGCTTAGACAAGTTGCCAATCGCTAGCGCTTCAGCGTCAGTCATAAGCGAAAGGCAGCTAACTGTCTCTGTCGCACTAATATGAAAGAGTGACAGAGAGGGAAAACTACGATACGCTACTAAGCGCTAGCGACTGGCAACTTGGCTACGCATCCAGGTCTCACGAACTAAGCTATGAATTATCGGCTATAACAATAAAAGATACGCACTCCCGTGTAAATAAAAGAGACACGGCGATAGTCGCCCAGCTATCACCTATCACCGCCGGGCGAGTATCGCCGTGTCTCTTTTTTTACACGAGAATGCGTACCTTTTGTTCGTGTTTATAAACCATAGTTCATAGCTTACTAGTTTGCGGTGTGACCAGTGCCTATGACACTGTTCCTATTAAGCCCTCTTGCTTGTGCAAGTTAACCAAACAACACTGGGTTAACAGGTTGTTAACCATTTTTAAAGTTAACCATTTTTTTAACTTTTAACTATTTTTCTGTTAACCATTTTTTTAACTTTTAACTATTTTTCTGTTAGTAACTTAAGCCGGGATCCGCTGTCTCGCCTGTCCGCTGATTGGCTGATCTGAGATCTGAAGTCTGCTACCGCTAAGCCAGCGTGGCACGAACCGCCGACCGCCGCACAGCTCGCTAGGTAAAAAAATGCCATTGCTCTATATGAATAACTAGCTTACCATTTTTTGTAAACAGCTTATTTATCCTTATTTGCTTGCAATATCATCTGCATAGAGTTCACATAGTTGACGTTAAGTTTAGCAATTTTTTTTAACAATTTATTCTACTTTTACCACTCCCATGTTAGCACACAGTCACACTAAAGGAATACTTCGTATATTGTCACAGAAAGGAAATCATTCAGTTTTTTATGAAATATATTTTATTAGTCCTCTATTTTTGGAGGAAGAAAAAGGGGTTTTTGAACCCGGGTCATCTGCAGTAAATGTGTACCTTTTAATTTTTATATGCGATCATGGACTGTAATACACCATTTTAATCGGCATCGTGCGTACTTTTTAGTTATGAAACAAAAAAAGTATGTTTCTAATGTCACGAAAATAACGTATGTAAATTGAGATTTCTCACTTTTGTTACTCCCATACTAAAGGTATGAAATTTTCTGTAATTAATTTGAGATTTTTTTTATCAGTTCTGTTCCATTTCGTTTCATACATTTAGTGTGGGAGTAACTAAACTGAGTAATCTTAATTTACATACTTATTTTCGTGACGTTAGAGACACATTTTTTTGTTCCATAACTGAAAAGTACGTACGATGCCGAGTAAAATGGTGGATTACAGTCCATGATCGCATATAAAAATGCAAAGGTACACATTTACTGCAAATGACCCATCCCTGTTTACGCCAATTTAACGGAGGCATTATCAGCCGGAGCTGCAGTTATCTTTTCTTAGGTGTATCGGAGATCTATTCCGTATGAAGTGTGAAAGCAATAGTTTCTTTTTATAAGCTTTTCTAAACACAACTCCCATTTAAAACCCTAATGTCGTTTCGTCTTACAAAAACCTAAATATGCAATATCATTAGATACCATTACATGGTTCAATAATGTTCACTAAACCAAGGATCCCGAGACCACTCAAGAACCATATCACAGTGACAAGTAGTAAAATATTTCCTACAATTTGATTTAAAGCGTCACTTCGACACAGTTCCCGAGGGTTCCAATGAGTTGACTGACCTCAGTGGCAGTATGGCAACTTTACATAAACACCCGAGCAATTAAAATGTCAATCAAACCAACTATCAAGCAATCAGTCGCAGGCATAATTTCCGCCTAACTTAGTCATTCATGGGCACAATGCGTCGAATAACGAAGCTAAATATCGAAAGGTACAATACAACAATGGGGCATTGTGCAGCGAATCCAGACACCTCGACAATGGGATAAAGCCTTTTAGAGCATCGGGGAATTATTTCGAACTAGCTAGGTAGTTCTTTTGTGGAGTTTTTAACTTAGATAAATTGAACCATCAGAGCTGGTCTGGAAATACTGAATATTTTAGCGGATTTTGAAATACGATACAACGGGATTGCGCTGCTAAGGAGTGGAATTCCCTGCCGGCGTCTATATTTCCGAGATCATATAACCCGTCAACCTACAAGTCAAGGGTGAATAGGCACCTTCTGGGCAAACTCACTCCAGCGTAGGCCGCGTCTCTGCCCTTGGCTAGTCTGTGGCCATGAGTCCATTTCAAATAAAAAAACAAAGAACGACAATATTTGGTAAACGAGAAAGAGATAGTGAAAAAGTATGATATCGAGTTAGCGTCGAGTCATCAAATCCTTCATTTATGATGACACTTCGTTTCCTATCACTTATGATATGATGAAAAATATGACATTCACTTTTCATATATTATATTGGGCCAACTTATACAATACAATTCGTCAGTAGAATAAAGAACCAACCAAGTGCGAGTCGGACTGGCACGCGAACGGTTCCGTACCATTATCAATTTATCGTTAAAAAAATACAATTAACAACTTATCTCAAAAACTATAAGATATAATTGAATCAAACCAAAACTTATAGAGTTTATTATTATACATAACATTAATTACTAAATTATGGGTTCCAAGTAAATCGGTTGTGATTTAGGTACTTGGTTATGGTTAAAATAAATTATTTCACTTTATGCACGGCATAATACATGAGGAAATTATTACTAAAATGTAGATTGCAGGAATTTTTGTACAGAGCTTTTATTAAATAAATCGGAAAAAACTTAAAAGAGTAGGTCATTTGGCAATACACAAATGTGACGCCACTTTTGTGTATTTCATATGAAACTTCATAGTGGCGATCGTTTCGACAGTTCGAAAAAAGATGTTGATTTGACTAGCCAGTCATCATGCCTATTATATGGGTTCCGTTTTTGCCATATTGGCAACGAAATAAAAAAAAAGGACCGTTACAAAAGACGCCCGAGATAAAGATATTTAACTCAAAACGATATTACGATGAAATATCAACACAAAATGTAACAATTTTCAAAGTTAAGCAAAGCAATTCACACAAAACAATAGGTTGTAATAAGCACATTTGTTAAGATTAAAATACGGCCCGCGTAGTGGTGGGCGTAACACAGAATCAAATCAATCGATATAATAGATGTCCTCGTTTAGCTGGTTTGCATAATCGCAATCCATTTCCGATTTCCATATTCATTTCTGATAATTATCAAATCCAGTTGAACTTGTAGAATGACACACGGATTTTTTTACGAGTAACGGGTAGTTCTATGCGATTATTCTGTTGCACCAATCAAGTCATTACCATTCCCAAATTATTGACGAACTATGTATAGTGGAGTAGATTTTCAGTTATCTTGTAGCAGACGCATGTTTGTCTGCTATTCTGGCATAATAGTCTCGTTTGCTCTTATAAAACGGAAAATAAAGTGATGATGGTAATGAACAATAAATACGCGTAAAATAATCGCATAGAAACACCCTAACATGTCGGTAGCAACCCGCCTAATGGTGATGGTTGTATTGTTTTGAATAAAAGATGTTAAGATTCTTATTAGTTTTTGTACTTTGAGTAACTCTTAATAATTAATATTACAAATCCTCGGAGATGCGTGTTGCTTATCGAGCGATAGATTAAAGAGAGGGGGCCGTCTCCACTGACAGCTGTCATAAGGTGACATTAACTTATAGAAGCGTTCAGAGATATCACAATCTATGTATGTACCTATACTACAATGATAAGCAGTTATCTTCATCTATGGATGCATGGGATTCCAGAAGTATCCCATACGCGTAGCGGACCCTTTTGATGGTCTTTTAGCCGTTTATCGTGCTACGCGGTGCTTTTGCGTTTGCATAATTTGTCAAAACGTGACGGCAACGACGACAAACGATAAACACGGGATCATCATAAACAGGTTCGCCATGTTCCATGAATCAACATGTAGCATCCTATTTGAGCGCTTTATTAACTGATATTGATGATGGGCAGCAGCGTCAATCCGCTTGCCCAGCGTGGCGATTATGGGCATTTACCTCCTAATGCGTCTATACGCAGAGGACGAGGATTTTATTAGGAGAGGCCTATGTCAAGCAGTGGACTATCATAGGTTGATGATGATGTGAAGTCAGTGTGAGCAAAAGTCCGAATATTATTCTAACGACTCATGGACTGTAATGTCAATTACCTGTTTAGTGAGTTACGAGCTCTAGACCTAACGCGAAAAACGAAATTCGTAAATTTAGAGCTTTTATCTCTGTTGCTTCAATGAAGAAATCAGATGGTGTGACAGAGACAAATGAACGAAATTTACGATTTTCGATGTTTGTGTTAGGCGCTCTGTGTAGTCGGCGGTATAAATGTCAAAATGATTTTAGCACGGCTTAAATTGACCTCATTCATTACCTTACATCACTTCATTGACAGCGGTTGATCTGCCAATAAGTTCAATGTGCAAATAAAATTATAGCAGCCTGTTATCAATGAGTAATAGTGCAGTCATTCAAGCATTATTGCTCCGAATTTTTTTACTGTGAACCGAATTGCATACAATTTTGGAATTAGGTTCATCTTATCCTTAACTTCAAAAGTGAAAATGATTTGAACTCCGCAACCACCCTGGGGGTGGTTGCCACCCCTTCTCGGGGGTGAATTTCTTTTTTTGCTAAATAACCTCGAATATCGATAGAAGGCCTAATTTTAAGCAAAAAATCATCCATAAAGTTTTTCAAAAAATCCAATAGTTTTCAAGTTATTGGCAATTGAAACTTCGCAATTTTTCCACGTTTTTCATCGGTTTTTTGCAAATATCTTCAAAAATATACGTTGTATCGAAAATTTTTCAAAAACAAAATTGTAGCAGGTAAAACAATGAACAATTTGGTTTTTTATAAACTATTCTAAGTGCAATATTAAGCTAGATATTAAAAGATCAAAACCGTTTTTTATTTTGTCTAAAATTTAATCGATGTGGTCAATGCCATCTGGCGGCGAGCAGATGCATTTTATGCATTCTAATACAAAAGGGTTTTATAGTGCTTGAAATAAGCTTTAAAATGAGTACTATTAACAGTTTTTTGCACGTAAAATAAGTGAGCTGTATTGTAAATAAGGGGAGCATCTAATGTTTTTTTCTTTTAAATGAATGGGTTTCATAAGTGCCATTTCCACCAAAATTGAAATTAATCGTATTCCGCCTAGAATTAACTTTACTATGAAGAGCTTGATAGATAGTATCAGTTTGGCTGCTTCAGAACACACAGTTTTCAAAAAAGTCACGATTCAAAAAAATAACTAAATTTAAAATTTTTAAACATCCCACTTTCTTTTCATAATATCTCAAAAATGACGACAGATACGCATTAAAGTGTGTAGAATAAAAATTAACGTATTTTTATGACAAACAATTTGTTGTTTTTGTTTTTTCTGTCAAACATAAATTGACGGAGTTGTGATTGTTTAAAGAGCGCGTGGCAGCGCAATCACAGCCTCTCTTAAGCCCTTTAACCCTTCACCGTTTTCGAAAACGGTTTTTTACTATATATTGCAATGAAGGATGTTGTAGCTCTCTTAATTACCTTTACAATGGTTTTTAACCAACTTCAAAAAAGGAGGAGGTTTACAATTCCACGAAATCTTTTGTTTTTTTTATGTATGATTTTTTATGACCGATTTAGAAAATTCTTTTTCTGTTTAAAAGGGTATATACCTTGTAGTTGGTCCCATTGTCATCGGGTCCAGATCTGATGATGAGATCCTGAAGAAATCGAGGGAACTCTTCAAATGTTATAGGCACACATGACATTATTCATTTATTTTCGAAGACTAATCAAGTATTTACGTCTAGTCATGAACGTCTTAAGTTGGTGATCTGATGATGGAAGGTACAACTCCTTAGCGATTAGGTGTTGGGGGATAATTCTTTAAATATAACATATTTCGTGTATTTTTGAAGCTATTTGTGTATTTGCCTTTAGGTGGTCATCGTTTCATGTTGGTGAGCTGATGATGAAAGGTACAACTCCTTAGCGATTAGGAGTTGGGAGATATTTCTTTAAATATAACATGTTTCATGTATTTTGGAAGCTAGTCGAGTATTTGTCTTTAGCTGGTCATAGTCTCGTGTTGGTGAGCTGATGATGGAAGGTATCTCTAACTCCTTAATGATTAGGAGTTGGAGGATAATTCTTTCAATTAACAAATTTCATACTTTTTCGAGATCTATTCAAGTTTTTGCGCGTAGTAGTTATCGTTTCATGTTAGTTAGCTGATGAAGGAAGGAACAACTCCTTAACGATTAGGAGTTGGGGGATGATTCTTTTTGAAGGTATTCGAGTATTTGCGTTTAGGTGGTTATAATCTCATGTTGGTGAGCGATGATGGAAGATTGACATTCCTTAACGTGTAGGGGTTGGGGTATTATTCTTGGGGTATAAGAGTGTGGAATTAATATTTAAATCCTTCTCATTTTATCAAAAAAAATCATATTTTTTGTCAAGGGGTAGTTTTCAAGGGTTGAAAGGGGGTTAAAAATGTGATAATTATTATAGAGAATATAAAATATTATTTTCTCTATACTTAAATCTTTTTAAGTCATACCAAAGTATTTTTGTGATTTTTTCAATTTAGGGGTTGTTTGCAAGGATTGTAAGATTTTCAAGGGATTAAAAATGATTTTAATATGAGGTAATTATGTTAGAAATTATTTTACGATTTCACCACGTACTATTAGACATGTTTTCTAGCGATAAAATCGCTTAATGTAATTTCTTCCATTAAGGGGTTGTTTACACCCCTTAAAAATAATAGGCGGAGTTCAGATCATTTTCACTTTTGAAGTTAAGGGTAAAATGAGCCTAATTCCAAAATTTCATGCAAATCGGTTCACAGTAAAAAAATCGGAGGTAATTCCGTATTTTTCTCTTCAATGACTGCACTATGATGAGCTAAAACAAAAGTGCATACTTTAATTTTTTTCCCTTTTTATGGTTCCGTACCCCAAAAGGAAAAAATATACCTACATACTGGACAAGAAAATAATATTTTGCGTTTTTCGAACTTCATCCCCTAAAGGATAAAAAGGGGTGGAAAGCTTGTATGAGCTATGAATATTTTTTTTTAGGTTGCATTCTTTAAACTTCGTTTATATACTCTTTAAAATTATACAAGAAAAGTACATTTTGCGTTTTTTGAAATTTGTCCCGTAAAAAAAGGGCTTGAAAGTTTGTATGAGATAAAAAAAACAGGTTATAGACTTGAAACTTCCTTTAAAGACTGTGATAGGTACTAGGTATATACGTAAACTATTTCATGCGTTTTTTGAAAGTGAAATTGTCTGTTTCTCTTTGTAGCGCTACTGCTATTTTACAATATGGGAATTCAAAGTGGAACTTTACCCACTTCAAATATATTTATCTATCAAAGGTATTGCTTATATATTTATCTGCCAGCAGCGGGGCACAATCATTAAATTAGGTACTAAAACTACCCAATTACTTGCTTTTAGTAACTTTGGTTGTTAGATGTCACTCTTATTTGAAAGGGAATAAAGCTCCGCGAAAATGAGAGGTTACGAGAGTAACTCGGTCTGATATATTTTTTTAAGATCTCTTATTAAACCAAGTCAGTTTAATTCGACATAATATTAAACATATTTATTTTGTCATCGAAAAACAGCAACAGTTGTCTAAATATTTCCCATCCTTATCGCAAATTTTCGCTTGGCCGAGTCAAAATGTGCTTAATTGTTCGCCTTCACTGTGTTTCTGCAAGCCTTTGCGTTGTTAAATGAGCCTATTTTCATTGCAATTGTGCTTGTGCAATGCATTAAATCCTTGAAAAGCTACACGCGAATAGAATTTGATAGCATGCAAAACAATACACTACCATGCAAATACACTCAAGGCCAAACGTTTCAGATCATGTGCAATTTTACATAGAAAATAGTGCAAACACGATAACTTTCGGCAGGTTTTTAAAGTGATTACATGAAATTTTAACATAACGTTTCAGAATTCGCTTGAATTTGCGATACAATTCAAAAATCTTATTTATCTATGTTGATTTGGTTTTCAGATAACGGCGATAGAATAAAATATGTCATTATCAAACCTCTTGTACCTACCACAATAGATTTTTGATGTTTTTAAGGTTTTACAGTTTCATGTCATTTAGACCAATCCAATGATTTATTAATAGCCCATTTTTATTGGATGCTAACATTAAGAGAATTCTAAAATATATGATAATTAAACAGATTTGATCAAAAATTGTACATAACACCTGTTTCAAATCTGGTTTTTTTTCATCATTCTCTTATTCGACTCAAAACTTTTAGTCTTGAGTGTATCTGAAACATAGCAATTATATTTCATGCGAAACATTAGCTTTCCTGACTTGTACATAAAGCCATCATAAAGCTTGTTGTGACAAAACAAGTGAAACCTTCCACCGCTTTCCAAATATTATATATAGGGTGGGAATGAATAAAACTGCCCATGCATTTTTGACGTCAAAAGGGGTGAAAAAGATTACACGATTACATGCCTTATATCATTTACGGACAAAATTCTTTTTATTTCTGTTTTTTAGTTTGATTGTAACCAGTTAAAAAACTGCAAGGAAAGATTTTTCGGTAAATTTTTCTTTTTCATATTTCTAATATCAATCAATGAATATGTATTGACGGAATCACAGTGTTAAAATTTTAATAAAGCAAGCACGTTTCAATGAGTTAAATCAAGGAAAAGTATTTTTAAAAACATTATCTCAGAAACTGAGCTGAATCCAAAAAAGTTCATTTCACATTATACTCGTAGTCTCAAAATCCGGGCAGTCAATATACCAATATATATAAAATATTTTAAAATAAAAATAAAACCGCCTTCAAAAACTGGCCCGAACTAAAAAGTAAAAAAAAATTTTAGTTCCTACTTCTTAGGATTTCCTACCCAAACCTTTTACCCTATTCATTGAAATAAAATATTATGGCTAGGTATGCTACAGATTTCTTAGAAGTCGGTGCCAAGCCAGATACGTTCATAGGTATATATTAGATAGAGCTTTGTAACGTACTGTCCTTACTCCGATTATACTTTTATCAACAGAATGATCTGCCTCAGTAATTTTGATGAAAGCATAATCGGAGTGACAGTGAGTTACAAAGCTCTTTCAAATACTTATACTCGCGAAGTGAACATATTTGGCTTGGCACCGACTTCTAAGAAATCTGTAGCATACCTAGCCATAATATTTTATTTCAATGAATAGGGTAAAAGGTTTGGGTAGGAAATCCTAAGAAGTAGGAACTAAAATTTTTTTTTACTTTTTAGTTCGGGCCAGTTTTTGAAGGCGGTTTTATTTTTATTTTAAAATATTTTATTTTTTGCTTTTTAGTAGTGTAATTTATATGAAATCGTTATTTAGTATGCTCTAAATACTTATAATTAGAATGTACTACACTGTAGTAGGCCATGAAACCTGAACTGGCTAACTTATATGAATATACAACAAACTGTCTGTGCGATATTCAAAGAATTATCCCATTATCAAGGAGTTATACATTGTATCATCAGCAGGTATGAATCATTTAAAGAGTCACTAACCGCTAAACAACATGTCATAACTATTAAGCAAACACTTGAATAGATCTCGAAAATGTATGACAGTTGTTATATTCAAAGAATTATCCTCCAACTCCTAATCGTTAAGGAGTTATACCTTTCATCATCAGCTCACCAACATGAGACTATGACCACCTAAAGGCAAATACTCGAATAGCTTCCAAAATACACAAAATATGTTATATTTAAAGAATTATCCCCCAACTCCTGATCTCTAAGGAGTTGTACCTTCCATCATCAGCTCACCAACATGAAAGGATGACCACCTAAAGGCAAATACTCAAATAGCTTTCAAAATACACGAAATATGCTATATTTAAAGAATTATCCCCCAACTCCTAATTGCCAAGGAGTTGTACCTTCCATCATCAGATCAACAACTTAAGATGTTCATGACTGGACGGAAATACTTGACTAATCTTCGAAAATAAATTAAAAATGTCATGTGTGCCTACAACATTTGAAGAGTTCCCTCGATTTCTCCAGGATTCCATCATCAGATCGGGATTCGGTGACAATGGGACCAACAAGAAGGTATACCCTTTCATACAAAAAAAGAATCTTCCAAATCGGTCCACGCGTCTTCGAGTAATCGGGGAACATACATAAAAAAAAAAAAAGATTTCGACGAATTGTTAACCTCCTCCTTTTTGAAGTCGGTTAAAAATCAAAATACCTCTAAAGTTTGTCGGCATACTAACTTCCCACCCTGTATACTTTGAAAGGTTAGGTTGGGGTACAATACATTTTAAAACAAAGTGAAACAATAGCTACATTGTCGTTTACGTTTCTAAAGAAAATACATCATTGTAGAACTTGTGTTGAATTGCGTACAAAAGATATAATTAAATAAATACTCCACATATAGTAAACACACATAATTTTTAATTTTAGTACAATTTCAAAGAAGACTTAACCTGAATTTGAGTAATGCATACTTTGGATTAGCAAGCTGAAGTGGCAATGAGTCGGAGCAGAGAACCACTGTTTGGAAAACGCATTGTGAAACCCACAAGATGGACAGACGACCTTATGAAGATCGCCGGGAGACACTGGATGCAGGTTACTTTGAACCGGTGTATGTGGAGATACAAAGGGGAGACCCATGTTGAGCAGTTAACATCTTATGACTAAAATGATGATACGCACGGATGCGCGGTGACCTTACCTTAAAAAGTAAATAAATAAGTGCGGAAATTAAAACTAATCTGTTTTCTTATACAACATGACTTTCATGAGTACCTTGTTTGTGGAGTAGACCTCTTTCATTTATATATCCGATGATAAATGACATGTAAACAACATACTGGAAGAAATCCTATTAGGATTGATGGTTCCCGAACAAGGTAAACGACATGTCACATCACGATAACAGGCGAAGTTTCGAAAGAAATGCAAAAAGTTAAGAAGCGGGCAAAATGGGATATTCCGTGATCATATTTTTCCTTAGTGTAACAGCCTTAGCGACAAGATCTGATGCGAGTCGAACAATCATGTGAACCAGTAGGTTGAACTCTTTCTGCTTAAAGTCTCAACTCATGCAATAGTAGGTAGCTAAGTCAACTGGGGTGCTACCACTAATTCTTCTACTAAGTACTAACGCGATTCAGTTTAGGATCTAAGAAACTGGTCTCACCGTGAATTATTGGCTATAACCAGGAACAAAAGGTACGCTTACTCCCGTGTAAATAAAAGAGACACGGCGATACTCGCCCACAGCTATCACCGCCGGGCGAGTATGATCGTGTCTCTTTTTTTTATTTTACATGGGAGTGCGCACTTGTTGTTCGTGTTTGTATCCCATAGCTTAGTAGCTCGCGGTGATACCAGTGCCTAAACTGAATCGCGATGTGATGTGTCAGCCCCATAGAATAACTGTCAACAATTTACAACCCTGGTCCCACCAAAAGCAAGTTTGAGATTGATATGTAGCTCAGTTATAAAACGAACAAAACCCTGAGTGAAATGCTAACTTACTTTCTATCCATCTCGCACGCACCAATACGTAAGTACAAGCGGGATCAGAGTTACCAGTTACAATTTTCAAAGTATACGAAACAAGACTGAAATTATACAAAAAAAAGCAAAGCTTGGAGTGACAGAGATAGTAGTACGAAATTTATAATTTTCTCTTTATATATCCGACTATACAAGCAAATTTAGTATACATAGAGCAGCCAAATTATACAAAAATAGCATTTAATTGTACAATCTGGCAGCCATGAGCGGGATAGCCGCTAAACACAGTGTTTAGATTTTGACTCGGCTATGATCAGTGGTTGTTTGGAACACACTCATCTGATCTTATTCCAACTTTTGATCACATCCCCATCGATGAATTGGCATAACAGGAAAATGTACCTACCCATCTGTTTTTTACGAATCTCTGTACTTTCACTTCATTTCATAAATAAAAGCACTAAGCACTCGCTCACAAAAAAAAATAGTTTAAGGGCTGAACACAAAAAACACGATTCGTTTCCATTTCATTACGAATGTTGGTCATGTAAATTATATGAGTAACGCTATTTAACTAAATATGTACTTCCTTTAACTAAGTGTTGAGACACCGTCAAACACTGTGCTACGATACACAGCCACACCGTGTCGACACCGTGTACCTGGGAAGATGCTCCGCCCCGAACAGACGCAATCCGATCGCGGTCAAGCGCACACCTACTAAACCTAAATTTTGTACATACCTATGTTAAGAGAAAAAATAAATTGTATTATAAAGAACGAAATTATAAAAAGTCATTGAAGTTCCTGCCTACTAGCTGCTAGCCCTACACTAAGCATTTTACTAAATCGACGCTTCAAATCTGTAAATTTGTACGTATGTAATATCTATGTAAGTAGTTATTGTAGATTTTGTAGTTCAGCCGAAAGACGTCCACTGCTGAACATAGGTCTCCCCCAAAGATTGCCACAATAATGAAAACATATATAAACATATATACTTTTGATGTTACAAGCAAACACTATAAAATCATATATTATGAGTCCTAAACTGGGTATATCTGGTTTTAAAAATCTGGTTACCTAAAGAAAGGCTATATTAGCTCTTTGATCATTCGAGGTGCCTTTTTTACCAAAGGCGTATTGCACTGGTCTGAAGACTCTGAAGTGATTGGTGCTTGTTTATTCAACACAATGTATGAAATCTCTGGTAAGGGTTGGATCGGATTGAGAAAATGATAAGCCAGATGTTTGTCACCGTATCTTTCGTGGGCCGGATAATCAAGCTACATTTGTCAATTCCGATCGGAAACCCTTTGTTTTTCTGGGTTACTTTAAGGGCCACGATATTGAGATGGATTGTGGGTAATTGGGGATGTTTTTCGTTTTCTCTTCGGTCTTCCGTTTTATCGTAAATAATGCAAAAGGTATTCCTCTAAAATAAAATAGTTACAGTTTTTTTTGTATAATGTTATTTCTTATTTCAGAGGTTTTCAAAAAGTTTGTACACAATTATTAGCGCTAAATGCGTAAATTACCATTTTACAGAATTATTTTGTTACCAACTTATTTAATCAAACAAAATTTAGTTGCTTAATTACAATTAAGGTTTTTTTGGGTGGTTTATGTTAATTATGCGAAGTAATAGACATAACTAAATATTGAAAATCATACAGCATAATGGTAACAAAATAGGAAAATTAAATAATCATCTCTCTTTTTTTGTCACAATTTTTGAGTATATTTCTAAAGAACGACATAAAATAAAAACAAACAATATCATCTCCTCATTATCTCGTCATCTCTCTTAAATGTCTTAATTATGGTGTACAATTTTTTTAAGAACTTCTAACTTAATAAATCTATGTCTGATAGACTATTCGGCTTGTAATCTAACTGGAGGAAGAAGTTGCATAAAGTACCTAACCGGGACAATGTAATATGCCAAATGTATATGATGTATATGTATATATCGCATGCACACACGTACATAATTTTTAGGTATCTATTAGTCAATAGAAATTACCAACAACCAATCGAAGGCTAAATCAAAACAGTCGATGGAGCACGGATTCGATATTTAAAATGATTTATGAATCACCACCACTCTCACAATCCTATGAAGACATAGTTACCAATGCAGTCATGCTACATTTGAAACATAATTCCAGTACTGTAAGTCTATGCCAATAAGGGTAAAATCCTGCGTGGTTTTGTTGGACTAGGTGCACATTTAAATCGGTAGGTGACATGAACGTTTTTAATTAGCCAAAGCGACTGAAGTCGTTCTCTTTGTACGTCGATACCGTGATTGGATGTTTGTGCAGTGATTTATTCAATTTATCTTGATATGGTTGCGATTGAGCGATTTTTAGATTGAATTGAATACCGATCCTTTTTATTGAGTTTACGGTTTTATTGTCTTTAATATTAGGTGATAATGATAGTAATAAACACCGTAGTAGAATTACATTTGGATGTTTTTATTTTTAATGATGTACGATAAAGGATATTTGAAATTTACTTGCTGATTCAGCCTTATACATATTTATTTGAATGTTATACAAAAATCAACGTAGCAATAACTTCATTTTAAATCAATATAATTATGTTATTGTAAATTTAAAACTAAAAAAAGGCCAATAAGATCAGCAGGCCTAGCCCAGATGCCGTTCTGTCACGTGACCATTACAATGTATGGAAATACTAAAAAAAAAAAAAAAAAAAAAAAAATATCTTGGGACATCTTACACAAATCAACCTAGTCCCACGGTAAGCTCAATTAAGGCTTGTATTGTGGGTACCAGGCGACGATATATATAATAGATAGATACGTATAGATACTTAGATACATACACATCCATGACCAAGGAACAAACATTTGTGATAAATAAATACACAAAGAATGCCCTCGCCGGGATTCGAACCCGGAACCTCCAGCTTCGTAGGCAGGGTCACTACCAACTAGGCTACAGAGGCTGAGTACTCACGTGACTTTTCGTACCAATCTGTCAGAATGACATACATTTATTACCAATTGCTTATTTTATATTATAATATCAGAAAGGCATGTTTTATATGTGGCGCCCAACGTGGGGCTTCAAATATCACCTTCGTGTTAAATAATTGAAAATTTTTAGTTAAAAATTTAAAATTATATATTATTATTTATAAAATTTTTATTGGTCAATGTCATGAATACATATATTTTTTATTTTTTTTATAAATATTTTGAGACATCCTAGACAAATCGTGTCAAGCTCAATTAAGTCTTGTGTTGTGAGTATCAGGCGACGATAAATGCAATAATATATAGATACATATGGATACTTAAATACATAGACAGCCATGACTAAGAACCAAAAATTTTAAAAAGTATATAAACTTAAACCGTGCGATGTTGTGACGGCAGTAAGAATACATTTGTCACCACCCCAACTCCTCCTTCGGGTGTCGTAAGAGTCGACTAAGGGATTGAAGTATGACTGACCATTATTTGATAAAAGTTGATGAAGGGCAGCAGCGTCATCATAGTGGACACATTACTAAGATCGCCATTGCCCAGCATGTCGATTATGAGAATTTACCTCCTAATGCCCCTAATACGCTTAGTTTATAGGCCTACGTCCAGCAATGAACTATTATAGGCTGATGATGTGATGATGATAGTCTTAAACAGCTTAGGTATACAATATTCCATTTTTATATAGGTTCCCCGGTTAATACCGGGCAAGCTGGAACAAATCGATGAACTTTCGGTTCGTACGTATTCCTTATGGTACTCGTATCTAAAGTAAATATTGTTATTAAAAACAAAGGACCCTTAATCTATTTTCATTTAGTTTTATATTTAGCTGTTTTCCGGAAAACAATCAATTTTACTCAATAGCTTTAGGTAAACATCGCCATAGATCGTATTACAACAATAAATTGTGCAGAAAATTACGAGTAGATTGTTTTTATTACATAAACTGACGTTACAGTTTATGAACAAAATGTTATTTTAGGCTGGGTGTTTTTTTTTTCGTTAAATAAAAGGGAAGTTTATACGTATTTAGGTCAAACATAATAATTTCTGTAAGAAACTAATGTGTAAATTCTTAACCCCCTAATCATTAAACGTTTGTTAATTTAACAAGACGCTAATAATTGTTTGTTCCTTTTGCTCTCATGGACACATTGTTAAGACCGAAAGGGACAAACTAAAGGGTTACTGTCTTGTATCATTTAACTCTTACTTTTACAATTCGTTATTTAAAAAATAAGGTTAATGACTGAACATGGCGTGATTTTTAATTTTCTCTCACACTAAGGTACCTTACATTTAATTGTCTATGAAAACGAAAAAACTTTTTTTTCGGTTTGAATAAAAGGTTATATTATACCAGGTTACTTCTATTAATGTCCCAAGTAACCTGTCCATTTAACCAATTCAACGGATAACAAAAAAACATAAGGTAGGTACTATGTTTACTAATTATTTAAAGGTGCTTTAGACCAAACGAGCATTCGCTCATTCTATCCCCCACTCTACGAAATCAACGAATTTCCACGTATCACGTTTTATGTAACGAACGAATTTCGTAGAGTGGGGTACCAATAGAATGAGCGAATGCTCGTTTGGTCTAAATGAACCTTTAAATATCATTATAATAATGATTAATGTATAAAGTACATGTTGGACAGGATTATTTATTACTTCGTGGTAAGGACGTATTTTGGAGAGACTACGAGTAAGTAAGTTTCATTTTAAAGCATAGCATGCAGCAGCTAACTAAAGATAAGAACATTAATTATAATTTTACTGGTGGTAGGACCTCGTGCAGGGTCCGCCCGGATAGCTACCACCGTCTTATCCATTAACCTGCCGCTAAATAGTTAATACTGTGTTCCGGTTTGGGGGTAAGATAGCCGGTGTAATTACTGGCATAGAGGCAATCCATCTAAGTCCCTGAGGACTTAGATGATACCCTGAGGTTGGCAGCGCAAAGGCGATTTTTGGTCACTATGTCCATGGGCCTCAGTTCTCGCTTTCCATCAGGTGGGCTGAGAGCTCGGTTGTCTACCTTCGTCACATTCAAAAAATCGAAATATGTATCTTTAATGTACAGTGGGCTTCAAAATTGCATGGACTGTTTATGAATGAATTCATTCATAAATTGTCCATGAAATTCTGAACGCCACTGAAACTACCCACCAACCTTTATTCAGGAGTATATTTTATAAATGTTTGTCAGGTAGTTCTAGCCTGTCCTTTAGATTAAGTAAATAGCACTTGAAGATACGTTATTTTTCAGATCACGTAGCAATTTTATCGTCTACCCACAACATCACTTAGGCCTGCGAGGACAACAGGGTTTCATTTCTTTTATGGAGGGGTAAATGTCAAGAGTGGAATAAAAAAACTAGCATAATAATGTGCGTACTGTCCAGTCCCAACTTTACTGTGCTCGGTACTTTTTGATATTATTGTGTTCTAAATATAAATAGTAAAATATTCTAATTAGCATGAACGAAAATGAGGCCTATGAATAACTAACGTGAAAGCATCGTCATAGCGAGAAGAGAACTATGACGTCAAATGGCTGCTTTGCTGCAAAAGCGTAATATCTTGTTACGTTAGACTTTCTGAGTTATTTCGGTCTTGTCGCAAAGCAGCGACACCGTCTTTTATATATGTGAATGAGAATTAAATAAAAAATAGTCAGATATAGATTGATGGACACTGATAATTAGGTACCTTGAGGCAACTTAAATTTTGACTAATACAAATGTGCTACATTGTTTGGACAACACTGTATCAGTTTTTGTTGCACATTGAAATTTATGTAAAATTACGACATAACATCGTAAAAGTTCCAAATCTTTTACCTAATTCTGGTTGCCATTCGAAAGGTATCTTAAAAATACTTTTTAGGTATCCGAAACGCCTATTAAATCGGCTAATTAATTTGCTACAAACAATTCAGGAAGATAAATGCAAACACGAAGATCAAAAGTCAAAAAGCCGCCCTGGGCCATGTTTCATTATCTTAAATATTTGTGAAAACAATCATGGCAGACGCGAATGGAATGCCATGAAACATGAGAAACACGAGTAATGTTTATACAGGGAGGGAGAAATTTAATTTCACTGTGAAAAATACGGGGTCAGTGTGTCATTTATTTAAAAGTTAAGCCACTCGCTGGTAGCGGATTTTAATGAGTATTTATAATTACCTATACTTTTTAGGGGAGGTAAGCATACGTACTTTAATCGGATGGTGTAATGGAAATAGTAGCTAAATAAAACTTATAAGTTAAAGGGCGTTTTCAATGTAGTAATAATATGATGATTAGGAAATAAAACTTTGCATAAAAACATTTTGTTTAAAATATGACTGATCATCGTGAAAGTTTAAATCAATATACTTTATAATTAATTCATAATTCATAAATCATTTATTCGTTGTAGTCATGTACGTACAATAATAATAGGATGTTACATAATAAGGTACAAGTAAGGCCATGACACCCTGGAAGGGCATGCAACAGTAACTTAAAAATAAACTAAAAACTAAAAATGTTATTATTATACATTAACAATTAATTATTACATTTCATTACATTCAATAAATACAAATAATTCAATATTTATAAGATTACGGTATGCTATCCAAACTATTACCATTTAGGAAATCCTTCACCGAATAATAGCATTTCTCAATTAGTATTTTTTTAAATTTGTTTTTAAATAATTTTATTCTAGGTTCTAATTTGATTGTATTAGGAATTTTATTGAATATCAAAATACATTTATATTGGGGACTATTTTAATTATGTTAGTAAAGTAGCTCATTATGTGAAACAATGAGCTAAGTTCTAAAATTGTAACTGTTTCTGTCCACAGAATGTAGTTGCTGGGGATAACATATTATTGAAATAATTACCTATGTAAATTTTCCAGAATAAATTAATTTTGTTACTGGTTAGCCAATATACAGGTTAACTAAGCCTAGATTTACCTGCAGTCCAATGTCCAAAATAGTACCTGTATATTTTCGTCATCATTTGTATGATGTATCTGTGAATATTGTACTATTGTATTATCCTTGTGTTCTAAAATAAAATTTACTAGGCATTAGTAAACAATGCGAGCAGTCAAATGAGTTGCACACCAGATCAGTTTAGTAGAGTGGAAGGGTCTAGGGTCCGGTATAAGACTAATTCCTATAGAGAAAGGGTTTAAGGTCATCAAGATCCATGTGGGAGTTATTTTATGTGCTAAATATTGCTGGCGAAATAATAACATACCTCTTACGTTTGTTTAAACTTGAGTATAATTATTAAATTTGTAAGATATAGATAGTATTAGAAATCACCTTTGAATTGTGTCGTAAGGCTAATAGTTATGATGATTACTTACTCCAGCCACAGAAAAACTCAGAACTAATTTTCAGAAAATGAGAAACATAGGATTATATCCAAAACCAAATGGAAACGTTTCCACAAATTTGCATAATTCAAACAAAATAGAACCACTAAATTTTATAATAATGTTCGTAATCATCACAGCTCCTGTATAGTAAGCATACTTAAAGATATGAGAAAACATATCCTAAAAAAGAAGTAGGTATCAAACAGCGGCAAGGTTTAACTATCCTAGCAGCCTAGCGGTGCCGCTAAGTATTGTTCGTCCCTTTCGATCTTATCGATATGTCTATAAGACCGATCGGAACAAAGTATACTTAGTGGCTTGTTAAATTAGGTGACGTTTATGAATTACGGGGCTTTTCTTCAGTATGTCGGCCTCAGTAGTCTAGTTGTAAGTGACACTGCCTACGAAGCTGGAGGTTCCGGTTCAAAATTCGGCGAGGGCATTATTTGTGTATTTATCACAAATATTTTTTCCTTTGTCGTAGCCGTCTATATATGTCAGTACCTATCTATATGTATCTATATAAGGTCCTAATTTATTAGATGCAGATATTTTAACACATGATACTATACATTAAAATAATTAACTTTAAATATAAATTAAGAAATCTTTTCATGTAACTTTTTTGATTTCATTTTCCTAACAAAAAAATTAATTATAATTTCGTCAAGAAAAAATCATCATGTGCATTATCACATGTCACAATAACACTCTGTCTGTCATGTCATCAAAGTAAACGACACAATCTAACGGAAAATAACATGACATTGACAAGCAACTATTTAATTTATCGGCCAGTTCCAGTTAAGTGGTACGTAAAAGAGGTACTAGAATCTGTTCAAAGAGTTTTCATTAAATAATCACATTAACAGGGTGTTTTTACGTAGCAAATTTGTTTTTCCATTTTCTCCAAAAAAACATCGTAAAAACTATAATGTTTCACGGTTTAATATACTCCAGAGACCGAGTACTATCAGCTGTAAAAATATCTGCATCTAATAAATTAGGACCTTATATATTACGTGTATCGTCGCTTGGTATCCACATCACAAGCCTTAACACGTTCGACGCCGGTGACACACATAATATAATGTGACCGAAAAAGCTGTAATCCTGTGCCAGTGACACACATACGTGATCAAAGTAATCTTATTCTTATGCCACTAGCATTAATAAAGTTCTCACTCCTATGCCAGTGCCATAGAAATACGAACGTTTTTGACACAAGTGCTGTGTCGCCGGCATAGGAGTACAATCTTTTCGGTCACACATGCGTGTCACTGGCATAAGATTTCTATCACATAATTTCAATCGGCATAGTATTAGCACTTAGTGAAACAGTACCGGAGTCGAACGGGTTAATTGAGCTTCCGTTGGGACTAGGTCGATTTGTGTTAGATGTCCCAAAATATTTATTTATTCTTGATATCCCATGCCTTGCACCACCGGGCACCCAGGCTATGCAGCCCGTTTTATTACCGCCGTGACCTTTCTACACAATTATGCATATTTCGCATTCACATGAACCCCTGGTGATTTACATATATGTATGTAACTAGGACGGAATAGTGGTGGCCTTGGATTGAGAGTGTTCAAGCATAATGAGCAAAAGCTATGAGTGAAACGTCTTCCATGTACAGTTACATCTTATTTTATAAATGGGTCATTTGCAGAAAAAGTGTACCTTTTAATGTCACGAAAATAAGTATGTGAATTGAGATTTCTCAGTTTAGTTACTCCCATACTAAAGGTATGAAAATTTCTGTAACAAATTAGGGTTTTTTTTATCAATTTCGTTACATTTCGTTTCATACATTTAGTATGGGAGTAACTAAACTGAGTAATCTCAATTTACATACTTATTTTCGTGACATTAGGGACATTTTTTTTGTTTCATAACTGAAAAGTGCGCACGATGCCGAGTAAAATGATGTATTACAGTCCATGATCGCAAAAAAATTAAATAGTACACTTTTTCTGCAAATGACCCAAATACGGTTTGAAACATAAGTCCGAGGCATAAGAATTAAATCGTTATATTTTTTTGGCTTAAAACTTAAATGGATGATGCGCGGCATAGCATTTCTATTTTCAGGGTTCCGTAGCTAAATTGGCTTATACAGTGTGTTTGGAATCCTTATACAGTGCGTTACCATGACCTGAGCTTTTAAAAAAAGGGGCAATAATATGCAGGCATAAGAATTAAAACCGTTATAATTTTATGGCCTACAGTAAATCTAGAACTTAATAGACGGTGTGCGGAATAGCATTTATTTTCTATTTTCAGGGTTCTGTAGCTAAGTTGGCTTATACAGTGTGTTTAGAATCCTTATAGAGAGTGTTACCATGAACTGAGTTTTTAAAAAATGGGTAATAATATGCATGACTAGCAATCATTTTCAAGTATTAACAGTTGACAAATACCTATTTAAATTAAGTTTTAAATTAATTTAATTTCCTTCGTACGACCAATGTCATTGCGAAAGTGGCTGCGACCTGTCATTGTCATGTGCTAATTAATAATTTATTTAGAAGTACATTGCTACTCATTGAATTTTTCATATAAACTGAATTAGTTTTAGACTAAGAATTAGCTTAGAAGCTTAGCTTAAGAATTAGATTTTTGCTAAAAATCTGCATCTCATTCCTCGGTTGCAATAAAAGCTTGCATGATGGTAACACACTGTATATTACCTTAGGTAATTAAATAAGGATATGATCATCAGGCAGAAATTATTACTATTCCGGGTCTTTACATACTGAAATGGGTAAAAATTATTCGTAAGAGCCTTAATGAATGCAGAACGCGGCGCATAAACTGGTTTTTGTAAGTGTTTCTGATAGATTCCTGCAAAAATTAATTTCAAGTGAAAGAAAAATCATATAAATTATTAAATTAATTGTTTTTATACGGAATGAAAAAAAAAGAAAAGGAATACCTACAACATGGAATTAAGTAAACTCTCTAAGTCCAGTACTGTGGCCAGGTGGTTTATGGCCTGGCCACGACATTGGTCTAAGGCGACCGACGGGGAGGAAAACCATACGTGCGAGGGGAGTTCTGTTATCGGCCTCTCGCTTCAACTTATGGATTCGCTCGCCGCCGGTCGCCTTAAGGTGCGTGCAAACTAAAAGAGCATTCGCTTTTCTATCCCCCCACTCTAAGAAATTCGATCGTTACACAAAACGTGATTGGTTGATTTCGTAGAGCGGGGGATAGAACAGCGAATGCTCTATTGGTCTGAATGCACCTTTAATGAATACAGAAGGCAGCGCTTAAACTGGTTTTTGTAATTGTTTCAGATAGATACCTGCAAAAATGAACGTTAAATGAAAGAAAAATCACAGAAATTATTTACTTGAATAATTATTTTTAAACGGAATAAAAAAAAGAAAAGTAGTACCTACACCATGAAATTAAGTAAACTCAAAAATCACCACTGCGTCACGTTTTTTAGAGACACAAAATAAGACAACGAAAAGAATTTTGACCCCATTACTGTGGCCAAGTGGTTTATGGCCTGGCCACGACATTGGTCTAAGGCGACCGGCGGGGCGGAAAACCATACGTGCGAGGGGAGTTCTGTTATCGGCCTCTCGCTTCAACTTATGGATTCGCTCGCCGCCGGTCGCCTTAGACCAAAGTCATTCGGCAGTAATCAATAAAATAATTTTGAGTAAGTGGTATTTTTACTAAAACTATGACAATTATGGTCATTTCATTTATAAATATTATACATCATTATAAGTACTAAAGAAAATGCTTATCTACGTCCGAGAAGGGATTAGAAGCCACGTGTCTCAGCTTTCGCAGCTGATGCCTATATCTCTCAACTACATATCCCGGACGGTACATGAAATCTAATATAAAATATCTTGGGACATCTTACACAAATAGGGTTTGCAATATTCGTCCAATTTTAGTATTCGAATAATACGAATACTTCGATTTCCAGTATTCGAATATTCGAATTTTTCGAATAAAACGAATATTATTGAAAAATTTATTAATTCATGTTTCCATAGCGTCTAATTGCAAAATATATGACGTAAAATTAAAGTGCAATATCCAATAACAGACTTATGGTACCTACCTAAGAGCTAGGTACGGTCCATAGCATTCTAGGTGGTCTAGAACTTTAGATTCAATATAAGGAGTTAAAAATTGTTTTTCGTATGGATTTAAATATGAGATACTCGATATCTTTAATCATATTATCCAATATCCATTTTTTTATCTGACATCTATGTATACATTTATAAATCGAAGTAGAACCAAGGTCAAAAATAATTCGTTATGAATAAATATTCTAAAACGTTGCATGAAAAAATAACCATTAACAACCAAGCAAGAGGGTTTTCAGTCTAAAATAAAAATGAAATTAAAACTTAGGTTGAATAAGATTGGCATATTCAATAATTAATACAGTCATGTAGCGTATTAGTAAAAAATATTGGTCATAAGTCATAAGTAATTTAATTTATCAAACATTTTATTAATAAAAAAGCTGCTTAATTGACTCGAGCAGTAAGTTAAACTTTATTCAAGGGATCAGGGAACAAAAACTGTCCCGTTTTATAATGAGTCAATTTAGTTTTATTTGAGTACTTACTGATATTTTATCATAATTTCTGAATCAAGACACAAACATATGACCGAGCTTTTAGGGTATTACAGTTCATACTAATTACGAAACAAGTGATCAGGGTCGCTATATTAATACTAATTTACAATACCTATGGTATGGATTTAGTTTTGAAAATATTTACTTTGGCAAGGTATACGATAAATCAAATAGTATCATATAGTCGTATAATTTTAGAATCGCCATTGCTCCCACTTATTACATTCGGTAGATATTGTGGCCATTAGGGCTTCATATTGATATTTATAACATATAATACAGGGTGGAACGGAACAACGGCCTTTCCCGCTACCGACCGAGTCTACCAAGCATTACGATGAACTTTCAGCATGGGACCAACATCGAAAACGTACATGGAAAATTGACTTTTCCATACTATTGAGCTCTAACTAATCAGTCACTTTGTATGAGGTGTTAATTTTTTTTAAAGGTATTTCGTTTCGATGTTGGTCCCATACTGAAAGTTCATCGTAATGGTTGGTAGACTCGGTCGGTAGCGGGAAAGATCGTCGTTCTGTTCCATCCTGTATATTATATGCTCTTTACTTATCCTAAACTCTCTGTACCGGGTGTTCGTTTGTTAACTTTTTAAGAATCTGTCATAACTTTGCTTGCAGAAAATGTATTTGAACATTTTCGGAAAATAATTAAAGCTATCACCTTTAAGTAAATCCAATAAATGACGAATATTTCAATTGATTTCATTGAATTTGACTTTGTTTAGTCATTGAAATCAATTTTTACATCGATGTTAATGTTAATATTGGGATTTTATTGTAATTCTGCGCAAAAAATAATTATTTTCAAGCAGTTTTTCAGTATTCGAAATATTCGTTTTATTCGAATAATGACTGTTGTCAAATTCGAATAGTATTTAAGGCTAATAATTCGAATATTCGAATACTCGAATATTCGAATTGCAAACCCTATACACAAATTGACCTAGTCCCACCGTAAGCTCAATTAAGGCTTGTGATGTGGGTACCAGGCGACGATATATATAATAGATAGATACATACAGATACTTAAATACATAGACAGCCATGACGCCCATGACCAAGGAACAAACATTTGTGATTAATAAATACATAAAGAATGCCCTCGCCGGGATTCGAACCCGGAACCTCCAGCTTCGTAGGCAGGGTCACTACCAACTAGGCTACGGAGGCCGACAATAAATGCAATGCTGAATATTTGCAATTGATATACATAGTAGTGTTACTATACTATTAAGAAACAGATCTCAAAAATATTTATAAAACAATTTGAGTTGTTCCACAAAAAAAAAAATATCTGGTAAAAGTATTTTATGAAAAGGTTATCCGCTAAATCGTAACTGTAAAGATGATTTCAGATTTATCTCTTTTAATCGGATCGAGATTTTCTCCATTGCACACTCTAGTTTTCTGCACATTTCCAGGTATCAAGCATCCTTAGCAGTGAAGCTTACTTTTAAAGATGTCGGATAAAATATAAATCGCTTTTCCGATGACATTTTTTTACGCAATTTTATTGCTGTTTGCGAAGGGCCATTGACAAATCATTTATTAAAAAAGACTGTTTGTATTAAGTTGTCTGGTCTGGTAAACTTATTTTATTCCAATTTATTTATTATCAAAACCCGTAGACTACAAACCCTGTAAAATGTAGTGTTCAAAACGTCGGGATGTAGGTTAATTCATAAATAAACGCGATATAATCCGTTCAAATAGTGCTATTTCATTGTTTTATTTGATCGAGGTAATCCAAGAAGATATATTTACACACTCAATAAATCGAAATTCAATATCAAAAATTCTAAATCGTTTATTGGTCACAATCATGGTGTGTACAAGTAAGAAAGAGTTAGGATCTCGTAAATAGATACTTTGTGATAGTGTTATTAAACAATATAAATAATATAAAATAAATAACTTGGGACATCTTACACAAATCAACCTAGTCCCACGGTGCACGGTAAGCTCAATTAAGGCTTGTGATGTAGGAACTAGGCGACGATATATATAATAGATAGATACATCATCATCATCAGCCTATGATAGTCCAATGCTGGACGTAGGCCTCTCCTATTAACTATGCGTATATACGCATTAGAAGGTAAATGCCCATAATCGCCACGCTGGGCAAGCGGATTGGCGATCGCAGTAATGTGTCCACTATGATGACGCTGCTGCCCATCAACAATCTTTTATTAAATAATGGTAAGTGACACTTAAATCCCTTAGTCGACTCTTACGACACCCGCAGGAGGAGTTGGGGTAGTGACAAATGTATTCTTACTGCCGTCACCACACGGCTATAGACGGCGATAGATACATATGGATACTTAAATATTTAGACAGCATGACCAAGGAACAAATATTTGTGATAAATAAATACACAAATAATGCCCTCGCCGGGATTCGAACCCGGAACCTCCAGCTTCGTAGGCAGGGTCACTACCAACTCGGCTACGGAGGCTGACAAAATCAATAGAAACCCTAGTAAGACACTCCAGAACCAAATGACAAATAACAAGAGATTTCTACAACCCGAGTTATAACGTAACTATGACAAAGTTCCCAAGTGGCCTAGGGTACGTTCCTGTATATTCTTCTGATATCTTCATACGTGAATATAGGGATAACGAAAAAAGGAAAGACATTTCTGCAAATCTCTTCAGAGTGCTCAGGCGAGAACATGCGCGATAATTTAAATGGAAGTTCAATCTGCTGAGATAATACATATTCACTTTACATTTGTTCATTCGCGCAGCATATTCGTTCTTTATTAGAGTGGTAATGGGAAAATTAGTTGTAAAGCTTTTTTACCTACATTGTGTCTGCGACATTATTTTAGTATATACAGCATATTTTTCATACTATCTCAAACAGTGACTGTTTAGTGGGTATTTTAATACTACAAACTATAGGTAATAAACTGAAATAAGTCACCTGTTGTATATAATGTAGTGATCTATTCACATAGACAATACATGTTGAAAATGTGAACACAAAAAAAATGCATATTATGGATAGATTACGTACAACCACATACAACAGGAGCTTTTTTTATTGATATAGTTGAGTCGATAGAAATTTAAAAAATAATAATCATCATCATCATCATCATATCAGCCGAAAGACGTCCACTGCTGAACATAGGCCTCCCCCAAAGCTTGCCACATTAAAAAAAAAAAAATAGTCACAATTATATTTGAGCCTTTCAGTAAAAAGTTTCGTCGCGTTTCAAACGGCGCTTAGACAGATAATTCATAAATAAATAAATAAATAAATAAATAAATAAATAAATAAATATCTTGGGACATCTTACACAAATCAACCTAGTCCCACGGTAAGCTCAATTAAGGCTTGTGTTGTAGGTACCAGGCGACGATATATATAATAGATAGATACGTATAGATACTTAGATACATACACAGCCATGACCAAGGAACAAACATTTGTGATAAATAAATACACAAAGAATGCCCTCGCCGGGATTCGAACCCGAAACCTCCAGCTTCGTAGGCAGGGTCACTACCAACTAGGCTACAGAGGCTGACAAAAAATCATAAAAAGATACAAGCAAATTCCGCCCTTAAGTTAAGCGCAAAGTGAGACTTTATACCTACCTGCTAAAAAGGCTAACATTGGTTAAATTTTAGTAACTTTTCAAATACGGTCGGTCTCCAAAAAGGTCCCCGGCGGCCTAGTTATATTTAAAATAATCGAGTTTCAACTTTTGCTCACACAATTGCTCAATCAAAAAGTAAAGGGTCTGATTTGATCAGCGCCGCACAAACTCGGTCAGGGATCTAATATGGACGGACCGAAAATGTAAAATACTTTAGTTACCTACCGTCTACCGTATGTAAAGCTAAGGAATGCTACAAAATTATCTGATTAAATTATAAACACCAGTAAGTAAGGCCGTGTTGATGGCAGTAAGAACATATAAGGCATTGTACAATTCAATAACTTCTTACGTATTTTGTACAATTTATTTGAATTTAGGACTTTAAAAACATATCATGTGATCTACTTTTATTCCTCATCAAATCCTCCTCCTCCTTGCGTCGGAATCCTCATTGCTGTGGGTCGTGAAGCTCCCGTGGTATGAGTGTCTTACGGACTCCCGCCATCTGTGCCTGTTCTTGGCATCGTGTAGTGCAGTGTGTAGCTGGGTACCCAACGCAGAACAGACTTGATTTCTCATTAAATAGCGTTTCTCAAAAGGTGTGAACATATGGATCATACCTTTGATACTTATAGATAAAAATTGGTAGGCTGGTAGATTCTATGCTGCTGAACAAGATCACCGTACACCGATGGTGACGGCAGTAAGAATACATTTGTCACCACCCCAACTCCTCCAGCGGATGTCGTAAGAGTCGACTAAGAGATTGAAGTGTCACTGATCATTATTTGATAAAAGATTGATGATGGGCAGCAGCGTCATCATAGTGGACACATTACTGCGATCGCCAATCCGCTTGCCCAGCGTGGTGATCTTGGGCGTTTACCTCCTAATGCGTTTATACGCACAGTTAATAGGAGAGGCCTACTTCCAGCAGTGGACTATAATAGGCTGATAATGATGATGATGATGAGCAAGATCCACCATATTTCCCTAAATGTACCAAAATGTTTGTATGATACAAAAATGTATAGGAATCTGGTAACAAAAAAGGAAAAGTCCATACAAACTTTCTGGGACATATTGGGAAATGTGGTAGGTCTTGCTCAGCATCATTGACTCTACCAGCAGGCTTAGCATATGGTCGATGCTACAGTATGTCGCCGCGAGATAGATCTCCCGTCCTTCACGAGCTATATCGATACCTTTAGGCTCAAAGGGCGTAAACGCCATTTTGGCCAAAATGAGTTTTTAATGCAGTTTTGTTCAGTTTTTTTTCTCTATCGATATGTGTAGTTAAAACAACGAAATTCGACAATTTAGGGCATATACGACCCACGTATTTATAGGAGATTTTTTAAAAGCAAGAGGCGTATTTGATACTTTTACACATTTTTTTGTTTATTTAGGTAATAAGTTCAGTAATAAAAGAAATGAAGAGGTCTTATAACCAAGTTGTTATAAAATGTTTATCATACAAAACTAAACAAGCTCATACGACGTAGAAATTATGCTACTTTATTTAGGTAGTATGACTCTAGTAGGCTAAATTAGGTTCATACGCCCGTATCCTTGCATTGTAAATTTTAAAATTGACTCATAAGCCCTAACGTAGTAGGCATGCAGCGCCTCGCTGATAGCCCTATGTACTATGTGCAAGCGAGATAGTATTCATGCGACTAAAAGATGTGAGCTGATGAGAGTGATGTTAGATGCCCGTCGTCGTTTGTTTATAAGGTATGTTGATAAGTTTGCATTAGACTTACCTATTTTTTTGTATAATAATTCTAAAAAGGTGTTTATTTATATGGATGGGATTCGGGATGGTACGTTTATAAAATAGTTATTTTAATAAACTCATTACCCACTTTCATGTAACAATACCTACCTGCACATAATGTCAGCGATAAGTAGTTATCTGAACGGTAGATAATAATATGTAGATGTTAGTACAGATTCTATCGTTTAGATTGGATGAATTATTGGTTATTAACTCTTACGAAATAATAGGTAAGTCTTTTATCACAATATTGTTAATTATTTTGTGAATTAGTTGGTACTCATTGAATTGAAACTGTACAGTTAATGTGATAAATTAATGTAAAATATGTCAATCAATATTAACGTCATGGGATTTTTTTAGAGCTCCGACCAAAACTCCGTTTTTGGAGCTTTTATGGAATCAGTCCGGTACTGTAAATCGGTTAAAGATGTTTATTTCTATGCTGGTATCTGTTTATTTTAAGACGTATCGCATTAGTACTTTAACTGGTTACTAATAAGGTCTGTGTGTACGCCGCAAATTTGTGTAATGTTTTGCCTCTTACGCCCTATGATAACAAAACTTTTTGACTTATACGCCCCAAGAAATATACATATTATGGATTTTAGGCTCGTTAAGTTATTTTAATATTGCAAAACTGATTACGTACTGTTTACCTATACTATAGTAATGATTCATTGTCATTATCCAATTATAAAGTAAGAATGAACAGTTATTGTGTTAGTAAACCTACAGTATAGAACCGAATGATCATCATTCTAAATCTATGTATACTTACCTGGATACTGGCGTATGTTGCAAGTGTGAAATGAAAAGTATAGACAGATAATGTGATAAGAATGGGTGACATTGCGTATAAATTTACGTTGAATTCCAGTCGACATTTTTAATTTACAGTACGCACAGTTATATTTTTTGGTGCTGTGCGTTTTAAACATAAATATAATTTAATGATAAAGTATTTGAAAAGTCTTCTACTCCATTTAGTATGTAATGAATATCTACATAATTATGAAATGATAATTATAAAAAGAAAGATATGCTATGTGAGATTAAAAGATCTTAAGTTGTGTCTATCTAGGTTTTATAGAAAACAAAAGATAAAGATTTGTGATTATTAGTCTTCTAAAAGCATGCTATTATATTTGATTTAGTAGTTAATATGTATGTGTTGTTAATTATAAGGAAAAATAATACTAAATAAGAGTAAACGTACCTTACATTGCGTCTAGAATATTTTTGAAAAAAAAATATAATAAAGATGTTATCATTATTATTTGTTGTTTGTAAGAAGCTCATCAAAACTTTTATCTGGAGTATAGCATTATATGGGTGTCAGGCGTGGACCATGATGAAAAAGAAGAGAGAGATACTGGAAGCCTTTGGAATGTGGAGCTGGAGAAGAATGGAGAAGATAAGTTGGACAGAAAAATCACAAATGAAGAAGTGCTTAAAAGAGTGAATGAAAAAAGGAGTTTGCTAAAGATAATAGAACATAGGAGAGGGAAAATGTTTGGTCACCTTATGCGACATGACGCTTTGATAAAAAAACATAATAGAAGGAAGGATTGAAGGAAAGCGTGGAAGAGGGAGACCTAGAGGAAGTTACATGAAACAAATAAAAGAGAAAGTAGACGTTGTGTCGTACAAGGAAGTCAAGAAGGTGCCTTTAGACAGAGTTAGATGGAGACAGTTACATTCATCAGTTACGCCGACAAGAGTTTGACTCTTAAATTTATGATGAATTGTTGTTTGTTTTACTGGTTTCCTATCGCATTTTAATCTGGGTTTTGGTAGTAGCTTAATTGTCCAATAACGCCATTAACATTATTTTTATCCCTAGACATAAAAGAAAAATATAATCAGCAACAGCATAGTCATTGTAGACATTTTTTTTAAATAATAGGAGCAACCTTTTAATTGTTTATAAGATTTTTTTAAATCCCACGGTGTATTATACACCCATTCAGAGCATTGCCTATGTTACGAATGAGTTTATAAGACCGATTATAACTATAGTAGTTGTGATATACGCCCCATTTAGACCAAAACTCAAACGTTTAGTAACCAATACTCCCTACATTCTTTGCATATTATGTGAAGTTTAAGGGCGTAAACGCCATTATTTCAAAAAGTTAAAGGAGTATAACACACCCTTTTTCTTTATTTATTCATTTATCCTAAATGATTGATATTCAAAATGTTTATCTTAAAAATTCAAGTACGTTGGCCAAAATTTAAGTTATTCTGCCAAAAAACAAAGAAGTTATGATTTTTTTTCTAAAACACTTTTCTTTTTTTGCTTCTCCTGTAAAGTGACAATTTGGCGTTTACGCCCTTTGAGCCTAAAGGTATCGATATTAACAACAGAGGGACGGATAGACTATCTCGCGGCGAGATACTGTCGCGCCAATCATGTGCTAAGCATACAGCTTCCAATTATTATCAATGTCGAATACGTGATTCAAATGTACAAATTTCATGTGAATTGCACTAAAAAGCACCTACCTAATATTTAGACAGTAATCAGCCTAAAATTGCGATACTAAATTGCGGTTTAGTGTGCCAAGATTCCAGGCAAATAACCAACATCTGCTGTCGACGGTTCTAGCATAGTAAATGTACCCTATAAAATTCTGTCCTTAGTTTAAGCGACATTCCACTTAGGTACACATTAGGTTCATGACAGAATTAGTTTCAGTTGCGGGTCTGTTAAAGATGTAAGAAGAATTCATAGGACATTGTTTGATAAAGGTAGTGCTTTGTAATTCATAAAATTCTACACAAAAAAACACCTGTGATGTGGTCCTGGGCATAGTCCTCCGATTATCACTCATATTTTAAAGACAAACGGGTCTTAATGGCGTAAACTTACGTTTAATTATATCCTGACGTTTCGGGCATGACGTTACACCCGTGGTCGCAGGCAGACTGACTGAGTCTGCCTAAGTTTACGCGATTAAGACCCGTTTGTCTTTAAAATATAGTCCTCCGATTCTCGAGGTGTTGTTCTTTTGTACAATGTCACAATAAAGTATATTAGCGATTGAGATTTTATCAAAATATAGTATCAAAATCATAGCTGTTTAATCAATATTGTCAAAACCGTAGCCGGTCTACCCTATGATCATGCTCGTGGGTTTCTGAAATTAGGTATGTATTCTAATTCATTGTTACGTTAAGATGGCAATTCAAATGTGTTAAAAATATATATATTATATCCCTGTTTATCGCGGATATGATAATCTTGGTGCTCATATCGTTATGTATATTATTACATTTTTTCACTTTACATCTTCGGTATTTATCTGTATCATTAATCCAAATCCAAAAAAGCCAACTTAAATCCCTAAAAATATTTTTAGTTTCGTCAGTATACAAAGCCACCTTTCTTTAAGAATGTATTTCTACCGGAGCGGAGTTGAGCGATGAAGCGAATAGAGGGATATATTTGTAAGGGACCAATCAAATTACTTTATTTACCTTTCTTTGGTTAAATAAACTTATCCGTTATGCATACATTAAGATTGAAATAACTTAGGTATCTGCTGCTCTATATATTGCTGTAGTTATTTTTAATAATTTGTATGTGGTACGGTTACGACTTAATATTATGCAAAAACTTACAGTCCTATTATAAGGACAAAAAAATTTACAACGACCTATGACATCATCTTTTTCAAATAAATTTTAATTTTATTTTGTAGATCACAAAATTAAAAATAAAATTTCCTTTTTTAGGACACTGATATATTATTTTATTTGTCCTAAAATAGTATGGGTCTTACGAGGGTACAGTTTAAAGGAAAACCTATAAAAAGTAGTATTTTAAAAAAACATAGAAAATCTCAATATTCGTGAACAAACGAAACTATTTCCACGTGAATCGAACTCGGACTTGGCCGGTTTTTGTACAAGAATGTATCTTGAGTTACAACATTATTTTTCTTTCGTAATTAATGTAATCCATTTTTATTCCAACATATTTTAGTTAAGAGATTAGGGTATGACTATTAACATAACTTTTCTTTTGAAGATATTCGATATCATGTGTAAAATTGAAATATTTCATTTATTTATTTCAAACATTTTTATAAAATCGACCTATTGTTAGTTTTTTTATCCAATCTTAAATTCCCTTTTTGACTTTACGAGTTTACATACAAAATTTTGCTCTAAAGGTCAGAAATATGGACACTAAGCTCATAAGAAATCAGTTTAGATACATTACAGCGGTTTGCTAAAAGACAAGATAGACGCACTATGCTAGCACCAAGTTTCGTTCAAATTAAGTGCCCCAAGATTTTATTGCTCTGTTCCTAGTAATAAAAGCGCGATCTTGATTGCGTAATTCAGACCCTAATTAATTGTGTGTATTTACGAGCCGTCTGCGAAAGCTACAAGTATTCGTGTACAGTCGAAGATAGTTACTTGACCCACCCTCCCCCTCTGCATATCGTTTTAAAAAAAAAACATAATAATCATGTATTTTTTTGCATTTTTGGTTCGATTAATGCTATAGTAATAAATAAATAATTAATATCTTGGGACATCTTACACAAATCGACCTAGTCCCACGGGACAATTAAGGCTTGTGAAGTAAGTACCAGGCGAATATACATAATAGATAGGTAAATATAGATACTTAAATACATAGACAGCCATGACCAAGGAACAAATATTTGTGATAAATAAATACACAAATAATGCCCTCGCCGGGATTCGATCCCGGAACCTCCCGCTTCGTAGGCAGGGTCACTACCAACTAGGCTACAGAGGCTGACAATAATTATGGCATTAATCAAAATAAAAATAAGGAATGTGTCAATTGTGTAACGAAAAGTAGTCATACTAAACTAGTTGGTATACTCTTCTATCCAACAACCTTCTAGTAAATAGAGGCAAATTTAAAAGATATATGTTTTTTATTGTTGATGACCTGGTGAAGGTTGCAAGAGACCGCTGGATGCGGGTGACACAGGACCGGTCATTGTGGCAATCTTTGGGGGAGGCCTATGTTCAGCAGTGGACGTCTTTCGGCTGATATGATGATGATCGTTGATCGCTCATTGATAATTTGAATTTGTCACCCGATTCTGTTAACAATGAAATGATAATTCCTTTCGCTTTTTAAAGAAAATACAAAATCGATATACATCCTATATTAGTCGGTCGTTTTAAAGCCATTCACGTGACTTCCATAGCAATGTATATTTTATACAAATGTCGGGCTAAATCGGAATCGTCTTAATTCAGTACAAACAACTTTAATCAGAAAGCTTTCCCGTTACACCAATTCAATTAAACGGATTCCGGAACAACAGAATTGGTTTTCGATTTCGGTAGTATCATAGTTAAATAGGGCTCAGAAATTATTTACTTACCCCCTTATCCATAAACGTTTGTTAACTTAACAAGCCGCTAATAGATAATTGGGTCAAAATTTTTTTCGGTGTCTTATTTTTTGTCCCTAAAAAACGTGACGCAGTGGTGATTTTTGAATGAGATCATGTTTTATTTTCAATTTTTGATGTATGGATTAAAATCAAGCGATAGCTAAAGTGAGTCGCTTAATTTCGAACCCGGGTAAATCCACTCTGGAAATAGAGTTGAAGTTTAAAGAAAAACTAGGCGATTGCAATGAAATATGCACTCTATTGGTAGAGTGGATTTTTTTTTAATCTGAAATACTTAGGCTTACTCATGGCCACAGACTAGCTAAGGGCAGAGACGTAGCCTACGATGGAGTGAGTTTGCCCAGAAGGTGCCAATCTATTCACCCTTGACTTAGGTTGACGGGTTATATGATCTCGGAAATATAGACGCCGGCAGGGAATTTCACTCCTTGGCAGTACGCATAAGGAAGGAAGACGCAAAGCGCTTCGTACGTACAAATGGAATATCTACCAAGTAAGGGTGGAACCCGGCCGTGCGTCTAGAATTTCGATGGTAAAATGGGGATGGCGGAATAAGCTCATGAAGCTCTTGAGCACATTCCTCGAAGCGCAATCTGTAGAACACCGACAGGTTAGCAACTTTCCGCCGATGGGCTAAAGAGTGTAGCCCAGCCAACCAGCTTCCTGTCACCAATCATTCTCCTGGCTCTGCGTTCGTCTGAGTCTAAAGTAGCAAGTTGGTATTTAGCTGAGCCGTCCCACAGGTGGCTGCAATACCGTGTGAAGTATTGTTTCACCTTGTTCAGGACGCCCAGTTTTTTGGCTGCAGTTTGTGTTTTAGACTCAATAAAGGTGCCAAAGTTGAGGACTGGGCCCAACTCCATGCCGAGGAGATCAAGGCTGCCGGTAATATGTACAGATGCACCACAGAAAGTAGGAGTCAGGTCAAATGGACTCCGTTTTGCGGAAAACAGACTCGCCTGAGTTTTAGCGGGATAGAACGAGACCAAATTGTCTTCTCCCCACTGGGAGACGAGACGAAGGATCACATTCACCCGCTCGACCATGGCCTCTCGCTGTGAACGCATGTCGTCCCGGGTTTGAAGTTAAGCGACTCAAGTGAGCGCTCTTTGAAATAAAAAATATAGTCATCAACTCCATTTGTCGCTTTTGACAAATCGATCGTAGATTTGTTTTGCTTTAATACTAATATAAATTAATCATTTTAACTTTAAAATGTATCTGAATCCACGGTTCTTTCAAGACACAGTATTTGTAAATACGTTTACATTTTTTTCGTTTTCAACTGGTGCTCAGTTTACCTACTTAGTGCAAAATCAAGAGCGCAAAGCGTTGTTAAAGTTTTAATTCATAGTTTTGATTCTGAGTTAGACCGTGTGGTGACGGCAGTAAGAATACATTTGTCACTACACCAACTCCTCCTGCGGCTGTCGTAAGAGTCGATTAAGGGATTGAAGTGTCTAAGACCATTATTTTATAAAAAAATGATGATGGGCAGCAGCGTCATCACAGTGGACACATTACTGCGATCGACAATCCGCCCAGCGTGACGATTATGGGCATTTACCTCCTAATGCGTCTATACGCATAGTTAGTAAGAGAGGCCTACGTCCAGCAGTGGACTATCATAGGCTGATGATGATGATGATGACTGATTCAGCAAAATGCAGTTTAGTCTTAAAGACCAAAGCTAATATACTAACCAGTACAACAGTACTGATTATGCCGAGGAATTACCGCAAAAATTGTTCGACAATTTGTCTTTGTCACTCTGATAAAGTATTCATTAGAGTGACAAAGATAGCTGCTAACATGTTACGATCTACGAAGTTTGGTATGTAACGCTGCTACGAAGTGTAGTCTGAGTGCTACGTAGGCAATATGACTCTAGTCATTCGTTTATACGCTATGTCGTAGCGCATAGTAACCTATGTTGTTTTTTTGGATTACAAATTTTGTAAATAAAGAAGCAGCCGTCGACAACCTTTCTTCTTAAGATGTTATGAATGTTTACCAAAACGACAACTAGCAGGCCTGTAGGTATTAGTTATTTGTTGTTTTTTTTTATCCATACACTTAAGACAAAACCTTCAGAGTACCGTCCTTATCGCGAGATACATACTTTTGGGCCTGCCTCTGGCTCTGGTAGGTCCATTATATTTTGTGCGTTTCAATACAAATAATATATGAAAACCTTAAAATATAATCGAGTTTCGACCTAGATTCGTGTAACATTTTTTACTTCTTACGACTTCAAGAATACTCTACTACATTTTGTTCGGTTTCCTAGTTTTAAGTCCTATGTTTTTAAATTGTTCCCTTCAGTCCTGACTCTTACTTATTTCATTATTTTTATGAAATCATTCTTCCACAGTCTGAAATAATAAACAAAATGAGAATTCAGAAGTTTACACAATTTCATTTTCCTTTTAATTATCTTTACGAAAAGCTAACAAATACGAATTCGTTATGAACTCCAATGATAACAAAATAAGTCAGGTAAAGTAAAAAATAATAAGAAAATACAATGAATAGGTATATCGGGTGTCCCAAGACTGAAAAAGTACTCTAAAAATAATTAATTGATAGACTATTTTGGTTAAAGAGACTTTGTTATCTTTTATCGCAAGTAATACTGCATTCATAGATTTTATATGACAAGGTCTTTAGAGGAGTAAACAGCGATACATAATTTTCTTTCATCTTGAGTTTTAAGTTTAGTGCTTTAACCCTATTTCTTTCGTATGAGATACTTGAGAAGATTTTTTTTAATTGCGTGCTCTTATACTTCGTATCATAAAAACAGGAGGTGTTTATTTTTTCCTATTTCAGTGAGTTGGATTCCCAGGCTAGGCATGTAATTTTTTGAAATCTAGGAATGCAGAATTAGAACCCTTAAAAATAATACCTATAAAGTCTTATTTCCACAAAACCAAACCAAAATGTTTACCTACAATTATAGAGTACTTTCGCTTCATGTCCCATAGTCTTAGGACACCCGGTATAGGTACAATAAATGCACTGTAAAATATATCGTATTACTTTACTTATCTTGCATACCCGCTTTTCATCTTCCATTTACCTTAAAATAGGTATAATTCATTCAATTGTTTTAACAAAATTATCTTCCAGCAAAGCTACGAACCTACTAAAATAAACGCTCTCATTAGTTGTTATCAGCCTTCAGGTAAACGTATTTTCTTTGCGTGGCCATTGCCCATGAATAAAACATAAAAGAACACAACTCTCAACCGTAAATTCTATCATTATACCCTTGCAAAATAAACCTTTTGACATAACGTTAAGGTTCCTAATAAAAAACGGTTTAGTTTAAAGTTATAACGTTTTGAAAGGAACGCTCGTTTTGAAGGCAATTCTGAGAGGAACTGTGTTTTGCTCTACATTGCGTGTTGATAATGGTTGTTAGCGAAGGAGCCGTGAAAAAACGCTTTCTTTTTAAATTTATGCAATAGCTACGCCTCCGCTGTGAAGTACTTTTTTGCAGGAGAATATAAACTTGTGATAAGGAATAAAATTCGTTCTCTACCTATCGTACATTGGGAAGATTTTTTTACCATGTCAGCACGATATAAATTATTTCACAAATTTATTATGGTCTTAACAGGGATTTGACAAATATTCTTTCGTTTGTATTTTTCTACAGTTGTGCTTGTCTTCAACAGGGGGCATTTTTACCATAAATAACCTGGAAGAAACCAAGTGCCAAACAATACGTGCTAGCCGCCTTCTAACCCCTTTCACGTTACAGTATATACTCGTAATGGTCAAAGGCGCCTAGACTTATAACAGATTGCATATACCTGATAAATTCACCGGTAAGTTGGAGTGGCCGAGTGGTTTGGGCATCAGCCGTCAAAACTGGGGACGTGGGTTTGAGACCCACCTCCAGCGTTGGTAAAATGTTTTTTCTTCGGTAGGTATATGATATCTTATATTTAAATTTGTAAGTTAAGTTATTCACATTTAAGATCTAGTTTCTTAATCTGCGTATACTGTACATGAGCTTTAAAATGAGTAATCATAATCAAATAATGTAATAAATTAATGGAATATAATCAGTTCTAACGCCGTCGTAACTATTTACAAAAATAGTTTTTATTTAAATCTTTAGAGTATTACATTATTGATCAACTATTTATTACCATGCTTTGTTTATTTACTATTTTTAACAAAATTCCTGTAATTACCTAATGTTTGACTTATTTATTTGTAAAAATAACTTAATTTTTATTTTATTTTAAAATTACATAAGCACTTTAATTACATAGTTACAATAATTTACAAACTAACAAATAGACGCACACTTTTTAATCAAATATACTGGGACAAATAGAACAATTAAATATACTTGGACATTCTATATAAATAGGCATATTTAACAGTAAGTAGGTACCTACAGTGTGCAGTTTGTTATGGACGAGTCTGTATTGGAAATAGAATATATCCATAACATGAGTAGTGAGCCGGTTACAGTTTTTTTTGACGGGGACGTAAAATTTTGAAGCTTTCGTACTTATCTAATATACAGGGTGTGGCCTGTATTTAATAGTTAAAACTTAAAAAAAAAATCCTTTTTTTTATGTAGTTTTACTGCAGTCGACTTATACCAAAAAAGTTAAATCGGTGTAACACAAAAAAAAATTTTTTTTTTGCTAAACCAGTTAAAAAACCATGAGTTCAAAAAACTTTTTAGCTCATTTAGTTTTATGTCCACTGAACTACCAATATGTTTAATCATTAATAAGGTACAATGTTGTGATACCTAGATACATCACTCATAGGTCGTAACTTTAACATACTGTTTCTCCTTAATGGATAACTTTAAAACACTGGGACCTTTTGCGAATAACTAGAGGCAGTCAGAGGAGTCTTCCATTTGATTTTTTGCTCCTGTTACAGGCCACACCCTGTATTTGTCTCCAGTTTTTATACATTGATACGTATATAAATCCGAAGATTACAGAATATTGGAGAAAATATGAGACAACAAGCCAGAGGGCTACCCTCAGGAGCTATTTATATCTATATAAAATATTTTAACGGCGCACATTATATAATTAGTTATTATTTGTCTATACATTACATTTATCTATATATCTTTTACAGCACAATACAAATGGCGAACAAAATGCCTTAAGGCATTCTCTACCAGTCAGTTAAAGATTTAACAGAAACGGTTTAGCAATCGTTACAAAAAATAAACAAAGTAAATTAGTCTGCTTAAAAATATACCTAAACTCACACAAATATTTTGTTTTAATTAACGTATTACATACAAGGTCGCGGGAGTCCGCTGGATGCGGGTGGCACAGGACCGGTCATTGTGGCAATCTTTGGGGGAGGCCTATGTTCAGCAGTGGACGTCTTTCGGCTGATGTGATGATGATGATGATGATGATGATGATGATGATACAATCTTTTTGTATCTTTTCATGAATGTATTTTATTGTAATTATTCAAAATTAGCGCTCAAAATCTCATAATTTCTATGCTGACCTATTTTTTTAAGCTCAGACACAAAGTCAGGGGTACACAACATTTTGCATTAATTATCTCGCTCTCTAGCCAAATAACGTTGTCAAGTGTAAATCGTGCAATCGTGTGCTCGTTTGAAACTTGGTGCCGGACCCGTATTTGCTCGGTGTCGGATCTATTTGCCTCTATCTTTAATGTCAAGGGAATAGAATTAGATCTGGTATCCTGGAATCGCAGTGTGCGCGAATCGGTTGTAGTTAAGCTTTGGATTATTGACTTTTTAATTATAAGTACGTTCCAGGAGAATACGATTTTCACAGATTGTACTTAAATGGCATAGAATCGATGTATTGTAATTTTCTACTTATCATGTTTACTACGGATAAATATTTAATTCATCATCATCATCATCATCATCAGCCTATGATAGTCCACTGCTGGACGTAGGCCTCTCCTATTAACTATGCGTATAAACACATTAGGAGGTAAATACCCATAATCGCCACGCTGGGCAAGCGGATTGGCGATCGCAGTAATGTGTCCCATGATGACGCTGCTGCCCATCATCAATCTTTTAATAATAAATAATGGTCAGTGACACTTCAATCCCTTAGTCGACTCTTACGACACCCGCAGGAGGAGTTGGGGTGGTGACAAATGTATTCTTATTGCCGTCACCACACGGCATATTTAATTCACATCTGTAATTTTGTACGAGTAATATGGCATAAAAAGGCAATGCAACATAAAATCAAACCGAGAATATCTTCAACTACAAGATAATATTATTGATATTAAAAATTGTTACTTATAATAAACTTATCAAAAACAAAGATATTCAAAATAAATAAGTATAACTTACAGTAAAAGTCTAATGTATAAGAGAATACCTACTCACTGAGGCTAACTTCAGTACAATAGCAATGACATCAAGAGATATTTCGTCGTTGTCCATATAATATAGTCCATCATTTGGGAACTTACTTCATAAACGATATATCATCATCAGCCTAAGTTAGTCCACTGCTGGACGTAGGTCTCTCCTATTAACTAGGCGTATAGACGCATTAGGAGGTAAATGCCCATAATCGCCACGCTGGGCAAGCGGATTGGCGATCGCAGTAATGTGTCCACTATGATGACGCTGCTGCCCGTCATCAATCTTGTAGAATGGTCAGTGACACTTCGATCCCTTAGTCGACTCTTACGACACCCGCAGGAGGAGTTGGGGTGGTGACAAATGTATTCTTACTGCCGTCACCACACGGCAAACGATATATACCTACTTATTATAAGAAAATTATCCTTGTGTTGATGTCTATGAAAAATGTATGCATCTTGCCCGCACTAATTCCCATGCTATGTTAAATGCCTAACATTCAAATATATAACTATAGATACACAGAAAAAGGAACACACTCACGTATTACCAACTTAATAAAGATAAAATAAACACAGCAATGTAAGTCAAACAAGCAGGTGCAATTGTCTCGCATTACCTTTATCTATCTAAACCAACTGTTTACCACCCCACGCTTTTTACTTTCCCTTAATACCACAATGATACGAAACTTTTCAATCCAATTTGAGTCTTAACACCAGGGCGTAACGATTAAGCAACTTACGAGATTGTGAAAGTTGTTCTACTGTGTTGTTTTCAGAGTTTACAAACCTTGATGTTTAGGATTAGTGAAACATGTTAGAAATGCTTTGAGGGTTGAGGATCGCTTGATACTAAAGTAATTAGTGCAAACAAACGAGGTAAAAGGATTTGTAATTAGATACAGATTCGTAATGGAAATGTGTACACAAATGGGTGTAATACAACAAACCGAAGCACAGCTTACATTGTCTAATACTCGGGCTGAAGAATAGTACGTGAACATGACAGTTTTCAACTCATGAACAATTTAAAAATAATGTTGACTTACCGACGCTTGCTTTTTTTTTAACTTCATGAACCGGCCAAAAATGAAACTTAGAACAAAACCTGACACGATCGCTGTAGGTACCTAGTGTTGGTTAACTTAAAACTCAGGTAAGTCCACTGCAACCACTTCAGAATTTATTGAAAAAATATATAATTCGATCATTTCAAAAAGCAGATTAATGTTAACGTACCTAATTGTCCTAGAGAATTGCATACATACATACATCATCACCCAGCCTATGATAGTCCACTGCTGGACGTAGGCCTCTCCTATTAACTATGCGTATAGACGCATTAGGCGGTAAATGCCCATAATCGCCACGCTGGGCAAGCGAATTGGCGATCGCAGTCATGTGTCCACTATGATGACGCTGCTGCCCATCATCAATCTTTTATCAAATAATGGTCAGTGACACTTCAATCCCTTAGTCGACTCTTACGACACCCGTAGGAGGAGTTCGGGTGGTGACAAAATTATTCTTACTGCCGTCACCACACGGCTGAGAGAGAATTAGCAAACACTAAATGCCCTTTATGTTTTTAAACCTTATTTGATATTGCTGTCCTTAAATCACCACAAAATAATGGGCACTTAACCACTAATCCCTTAAATAACGAGTCTGAAAGGCGTAATCACAAATTAGATGCAATGAATATTTATAAACCGTACCGGATCGCTTTCGGTGTCTATTATGCAAATTCTTTCTTGCCTTTAAACGGGTAATGGGGTTTTACTTTAATAGTTATGGTGGTTTGTGGTTCGTTATATTAAATTTACAGGATAGGGGTGGGTCAAAATTCATTTCGTTGTCTTGTTTCTTACTTGACACTTTTGTTAATTTCAAATTTTGTATTCTTAAGAACATAGCCTATGATTATAATGTATTACCGTCAACCGGGGTCAATGGGGACAATTTTGAACTTTGAGTAAGATTTTAACGGAATATTTCCATGAACGAGCTCAATGTTATGGTTTCAAAACTTTAATCTTATGTTAGAGATCCTATTTATGATAGTTTTATTACGATAGAATCAATCTAAACCCCCTTTTTTTCAAAAAAACCGGCCGTCCCTATTCAGGCTGCATACGGGGTCAATAGCAACGAATAAGGGACCAATAGGGAAAAATGGCTAGGGTTGTCACAAAAATAATAAGCTTACAGGTACGTACCTAGGTACCTTTCTACCTAGTAAGTAGTTATTGCAAAACTTACAATAACTATGGAAATAGGATGGCATATGAATCATATGATTAATGTGAATAAAAATACCTGCATTTAACAAAGCTTTTATTTACAATGTACTTGTGGGTGATCACTGTAGGTAATCATTCAGAATCATCATCATCATCATCATCATCATCATCATCATCATCATCATCATCATCATCATCATCATCATCATCATCATCATCATCATCATCATCATCATCATCATCATCATCAGCCTATGATAGTCCACTGCTGGACGCAGGCCTCTCCTATTAACTATGCGTTAATAGGAGAGGCCTTAGGACACATTAGGAGGTAAATGCCCATAATCGCCACGCTGGGCAAGTGGATTGGCGATCGCAGTAATGTGTCCACTATGATGACGCTGCTGCCCATCATCAATATTTTATCAAATAATGGCCAGTGACACTCATAATACGAGTAAACAAAAATTGTTTAATAATTTGTAGCAAATAAAAACACCTTCTAAAACAACAAGTTATAATAACAAGGCTGAGCTGCCAAAATTAATACAAGAAAGTAATATAATGTACCCACATACAAGAGGCGTAGGAACTAATTTTTACGAAAGCAACTGCCTTCAAATTTAGAGGGTAAAAATAACCTAATCGGGATTAATCCGGTTTCCTCGCCATGTTTTCCTATACTTACCGTAAAATAACAAATTACTTAATAAAAAAAACTTAAAGCCAGTGTCTGCAAACCTTCCGAAATTCACTCATTTAAATGTTGGTTAAAGAAGTCAATTGGTTGTAGGTGTTGGTTAAAGTAAGTAAATTGGTAGTAGGTAGTATGTACTTAAAACACGAAACATATATTCATTTAATCATAAAAATAATTTTGGCAGCCCTGTCCCAATACACCCTTTATCGTCCTTATTTGAACTAATTACGTCCCTATTAACTGTCAAAGCCGACCCGATCCACCCCTCAAGCCGTCCCTATCGACCCCCAAAGCGTCCCTATAAACCTCTGTTTTTTTTCAAAACTTGCTTATGTTTTTGTTTTCGCACTTTTGGTATTGAAACAAAGATAATTTCAACTTACCGTGACATGAACACCTTCTTTAATACACGGTTAATCTCCTTATAACTGCCGGCACTGCTTAACTTGTTTAAAAACATAATTTTTTTAAAGACTCCCGGAGCACATTTGAACGGGTCACTGGCGACGTCAACTTCGAACTGTTAGTTCGACCACCTACCGCTACCTTCATGCCTGTCCAGTGTTGCCATTGGCATCAGTATATAACCTACTTTCATTTGGTAACACACAAGCAAATGCGTGTGGAAAAGTTTTAAATATATTATGAAGTAAATGTCGTTTCCGGTTTTTGTCCCTATTCACCTCGCCATCCCTATGCACCCCAGTTGACGGTACTTAATTATTCTTTGAATGAGCGGTGCTCTCTTTTAGCATAAGTGCATTAACACTTAAAAAGAGGCACCAACGTATCTAGATATTTTACTACTTCTAAGGCCATCGAATAAAATATTTTGTTTTTGATACCATTCTGTCACGCTTTTAGATGCTGTTTCGACTCAGTCCATAAAAACACGGTGCCGTTGTATTTGTTTTTCACGCTAGATTTTAATCCATCATCAGAAATTGAAAATAAAACAGTTTTTTTGTTCCCACTTGACGAAGCCTGCGCTGTGGATTTGAGCCTTTAGGCGGAGTAGGTAATTTTTTTAGAAAATCATTTTCGGGATAGGTCATGTTCGGAAAATGTCAATTTCTGAGTACGCCACTTTCTGAGAGCGTTACCTTCGGAGTACGCCACTTTCTGAATTTGTCACATTCGTACTTAGTCACATTCTGACTGCGTCACTTTTTGCATTTTGTGGCTGTTCTGTACATTTTCGCAAGTTAGCTGACTTCGTAGTCAGAATGTGACAAACTCAGAAAGTGACATATTCCGAACATGACCTACTCCGCCTAAAGCGTGTTGAGACTTGTTATTAATTCTATGTGAGGTTGATAAATAAATGTATATAATTCATAATAATAATAAAAAACAAAACATCAACTCATATAAAAATCACTCAGTCACGTTTCTTAGGGACAAAATAACAGGACGAAAAGAATTTTGACTTTGGTACTTACATGAATTCTCATGCTATGAATAATAATATTTCTCAGCCTCCGTAGCTTAGTTGGTAGTAACCCTGCCAACGAAGCTGGAGGTTTTGGGTTCGAATCCCGAAAATATTCGAAAATATTGAAACGAACAATATTATTAGGAAATAAGTTACAAATATAAGTTACAAACGTAAGTTACAAAAGACAAATAAATAGGAACATACACAGAAGCGTCTATAGTAGCTATTTTAGTACGTATTAATAAGTTGGTTTATGTAATGTTATGTTGATTACTTTTAATTTATGGCTCTAAGAATCGCATTAGCTCTTTACCTAAGTATCATGTAACGCTTGTCTCAGGACTTGTGTATTTTACACGTTAAATTCAAAACCACAATAACACGGCAAACATTAATTAAAAACTAAACTTATCGGTTGAAAAGATAAATAAACAAAGTGAACGTACGTGTACAAAATTTCAGCACACTATCGCGCAAAATAAGCAAAAACTAGATTAATTAGTAAATTCAAAGCGCCTCGTCAGGGTTGCCACAAACGAGTGGGGTGCGGGCGATACGGTCATTAACAAATGGAGCGCGGCCGCAAATTTGCCAGCCCTACAGTTACATGAGTGTACTTTATAAGCTTTATGCTGTGACGAAATTGAATTACAAAATGTTCCTAGAATAGTTGGTGTTTTTATTAATGTAATAAAAATACAATACCAAATTATTACAGCCGGTATATAAATTGATGGCTGGCAAACATGAAACAACTCTATTTTCGGCAACTCAAGTTGATGATGATTGGTGCACAGGCTCTTTTGTATGCACACGAAATGTTGCATTGATTTGATATTATAACACTCGTACCTTTCAAAACACGCAAAGCTTATGCTATCCTGTTTTTGTTTGTCACCGGCGATCTTAACTCGAAACTCTTTTCTTGAACTCAATATCAAATCAAACAGAATATGTACAGGATGGTCCAAACCTTGAAGTCAACATTTTTTTTTTAGATTCCTCACGTCATGAGCTATCTGATTATACCCTATGTAAGTTAGCCGATTTCTTCTAGTTTTCGCGTCATGAATTTTTGAAATTTTTTTTTTGCGAAATTCTGTAATGAAGGAATTTATTAATAAAAAAAAAAACTATTGGGTTTATTAACTAGTTCATTTTTGTAAAAGTATGCATACAAATAAAGCATTTACTGACAAAAAAAATTGCGTCATCACTTTGATACAAGTAGGATAAAAAAATACCAAATTCAAAATGTTTCGTTAAAAACGCATCAAAATAGCATTAATGTACGTAAATAAAAAAATAAAACATATCCCAAGGAATTTTCGTATTTTAAAGACTGCCCTAGACCTTGAGCCTTCGTAAAAGCAAAAAAAAGTGATACTTCATGATGAGGATTTTTCGGAGTAGTCGGTCAAATAAACTTAAAAAAGCTTAAAATTTTAAAGTAGTAAAGAATAACTCGAACAACTACACAAATTGAGTTTTCGTGGTATTTTCTGTCTTTGTTTGTTCATAAAAACAACAAAACAGACGAAATTTTACTTTATTTTTAAATTAAAAATTTAGAAGCTTTTTTTTAAGTTTATTTGACCGACTACTCCGAAAAATACTCATTAAGTGCCTATCACTTTTTTTTTGCTTTTACGAAGGTTTAAGGTCTAGGGCAATTTTGAATTTGTTATTTTTATCCTACTTGTATCAAAGTGAGGACGCTATTTTTTTTGTCAGTAAATGCTTTATTTGGAGTAATACTTTTACAAAAAGAAAATATTAAAAAAAAACAATATCAATAGTTTTTTTTTATCAATAAATTTCTTCATTCCAGAATTTATGAAAAAAAAAAATTCAAAAATTCATAACTCGAAAACTACAAAAACGGCTAACATATGGGGTGGGTATATTCTGATAGCCCATGACTTAGGGAACCTAAAAAAAGTTTTTTGATGTCAAGGTTTGGACCAACCTGTATATACCTACTGCGATACAGATGTAGCGCCTAATCTTTTTCCTTCTTTTCAGAAAAACTTCCGAATTCATATTTATTGTTGTCACAATTGGAACGATTGCAAAAAAACACTGTTAATGCCCTAAACAAAGCAAAAATCATTCAGTCATTATGCTACTAAAATTAGTCATACAAACTAGAGGCGCAGGAGTAGAAAAAGGCGCCAATTAAAAAAACTTAGGTGAGTAATTATTGTTGATCGCTCATAGAATATTTGTCGCTTTTTTCACAATCAATAATTGTTACACAGAATTTAACACTTTATCCACAAAACCTTTGCGCAGTAGTGGGACACTATGTAGACTCCAATAATAACAATATTTCTTTCTAACAAATTGTAACTTCAATTTCAAGATACTGAAGCTTGACTGTGACAGGTGAAGCGTGAAACAGCGTTTTCATAATAACGGCTTTATTCACCATAATAACGTTTCGCAGGCAATTGTTTTGTCGAATATTGAAAGGGCATAAGTCCAATGATAATGGATGCGGTTCAGCCATTTTAAATTGGTAAACTACGGTGGGCAATAGCGCTACTAGCAGCCGAAGTGGAAAATTAGAAACGTTGTTACCTTAAAAATTTAAATTTGTTGCGAATACAAGTAAGTTGTCAGATTGCCTTACGTTTTAAGTACGGTGCCTTGCCTTAGATTGTCATACATATAGTCACGCGAGGTAAATTATACGCAGTAGCTAAGAGTACGCCATCCCATTAATATAATTAAATCAAAATAATTATAACTTTGCGATTGCATACTCTTACCCTTCAGGACTATATTATGTAACGTAATCTAGATATTACGTAGGTACTATTACATTACCTATGGTGATTAAATGGAACATTTCATTTCCACCAAGAAACTCGTTTGTCTTATCGAAAAAAGGGATTTTTCATCAATTTAACACTTTATTCACAATATCCATTATGTAGGCCTAAAATTACTTTACTAGTAATTCATCAACAAGTAAGCCGGTAGCCACTCTGAAGATTGGAGAGATAAAATCCGGTCATTAGCCAGATAGTTTGAAAGATAAGATTAAATAAATAAGGGTTTTTTTTAATACAATAAAGATTAAGCCCTTGAAAATAATGGAATACGTGTTTTATTTATAGAAACCTATATTTCGGAACTTTAACGCAAATTGCTCTAGTTCGAAACTTATTACCTACTTAAACAACATCAATTCGTAATCATTCCTCAACCAGACAAAAACAAGTACATGATTACCTAATACAAATAGTTATAATGAAAAGGCATTCGATTTTGATGAGTAATCTTTTAAAATAATTAACTAGTGAAAGGGACAAATTTACAGTTAGCGGCTTGTTATTATCAAACCGGAATCAGATTCCATTCCAGGGATTCGAAAGTACTGTTGACACAACAAATGATGAGTGACGAATTAATCTAGTGTCTGTAAATATCTGCATTTAAACTATGAATAAGTATAAGAATGTAAGTGTTATATATCCTAGATTGACTTATACACTGTTGTGTCAACAGTAGATACTTTCGAATCTCATTCTAATCGCGGTATGATAATAAATTAGGTGGCGTTTAAGAATAAGAGGGTTAATTTACTATAGTCTATTCAACAATCAAAAATAAGTGACGTTTTCACAAATAGCACGTCAAATTAAATAACTGTATATGTTTAATACATATTACCTATACCTTCTTAAATAAACTTTCTTGTTTTTCATTAATATTCTCAACGAAGAACGTAGAGCAAAGAAAGCCTGCCCACAGTTCAAATTTGCTCAACATGGCGTCACGATCACGAGCCACGTACAACCATTGTTATGATTTCGCGTCGTTTGTGACGCTGCGGACGTGATGACGTCAACGTCGATGACGTTATAAATTCGGTTCGTATTAATAACGTTTAACTACGGTAACGTTTTTGTAAATGAACACAATATTTCTGGTTCACAATATGGATCACACGACATTTTTTCGTTCATCTTGCTGGGCAATGGCATTTCACTCTTCCATGCGTCTCTGTCTATTGCCAATATTTTATAAGCACGTCAAGATCCGATCGTACGCCGCGTTAAAGGTTCCATTCGTTAGTTTTTTCGACCCAGAAATCGCATGGCATTGCCAAGACAGACATATGCCACGATATACCTCCTTTAGCCATACCATGACTTTGCAAGGTAAAGTTAGGTTCTACTCGATACGTAAAGAAAGCTATCGTGCTCGCTCCAATCTCAGTGCGACCGCGATAGAATGCATTACGTATCGAGTAAAAACCTAAAGAATCCTTTTCTTTCCTGCTCATGATGAACGGCATAATATTGCCCTATTTTTTTTTTCACATTTCAAAGATGAAATTTTTAAAGTTAAGATTTTCAGCACCAATGCACCAAACAGTCTGCCGGCGTTAAATCGTTCGCTAAAATGAAGTTTCAAAGTAATCTGCTGTCAAGTATAATTGCTGCAACCCGTTCTGTGTTTAAGTATACTATGAAAACGATCATAAGCACTTAGTTTTCTGTAGAGAATAAAATGAATATAATTAATGAGAAACTTGTAATTTACTAAAAATAAAAATATTTATTAGGTATACACTTCCCCGCTTTCTGATGGGAGCTAGCGCAGGGCGTCCGACCGTTCGATGGGTGGACGACATTCGAAAGAGTGCGGGTCACTTTTGGATGAGGTTAGCTCAGGACCAGGACCAGTGGTGTACAAGAAGAGGAAGGCTTATACACAGCAGTGGGCGAATAACGGCTGAATCATCATCAGCCTATGTTAGTCCACTGCTAGACGTAGGCCTCTCCTATTAACTATGCGTATAGACGCATTAGAAGGTAAATGCCCACAACCGCCACGCTGGACAAGCGGATTGGCGATCGCAGTAATGGGTCCACTATGATGACGCTGCTGCCCATCATCAATATGAACGGCTGAATACGATGATGATTATACACTTAATTTTTATTCATTCATACCTTTTGTGTGTGTTGTAGCAGACAACAATGGAAACATAGCGGGCGCCCAGAGAGCAGAAATAGTCAATTTTTGTTTTCAGATTAGTAATAATCACATCATCAGCCTATGATAGTCCAATGCTGGACGTAGGCCTCTCCTATTAACTATGCGTATAAACGCATTAGGAGGTATAAAACATATCGCCACACTGGGCAAGCGAATTAACGATTAGCAATTAGTTAAGTCTTTAAGTAATTCGTGATAATGGCCGTGAATTGGTAACGTACTAACTTCTGTATTCCAAAAATACGCAAGAAGCGTTTTGCTTCAACTTTCTTTATGCGAACTACCAAGGAGTGGAATGCCTTGCCCGAATCTGTGTTTCCGCATGTGTACAATCTGAATATCTTCAAGGCAAGAGTAAATAAGTATCTCACAGATAAGCGTCCACCGTAAACTGCATTATCACTTAATAGCAGGTATGATCATGGTCAAACGTCTACCTGTTCTGAATAAAAAAAAAAAACAGAAAACCGGGCTGGATTAAGTTTTATAAACACATTTGAAGGCCAGTAAAGAGCAAAGTTTGAAATGAAAGACAAAGTCACATATGTTTGTTGACCAATCTTCGTTTCCGCAGTATAGGGATCAAAGCAAAGTCCGTAGAAATAAACTTTGAGAACGGCTGACAGTTCTCGTATATTATGTACAGTCGCAAACAGTTTTGGCACAGAAACGTACGGTACGAGAGCAGTGACAGGTCATTAAAAGGAGAACGTGAACTTAGAGCGTAATGGAATTAAGCCTTTTTGAACACGCTTTTATTAGCATCACTTAAGAATAAGAATAAGAACGATTTATCTACAGAAAAAAGGTTTCGTACATAGATGTTCGTAGATATACATTTGTCCATCTTCTCCAGTCGTTTGTAGCGTAAAAATACATTTTATAAAAAATATATAATGCTACATATTTATGGTATGGCACATGTAACTATGTATGTAAGAAAATCATGGAATCTTATTTGACCCACTTCCCGGTATTAATTAGGATAAAATTTTGCGCACGCTCTGAGTTATGATGACAATACATGAAATATCATGAGAAATCGAATATGGCGGCCTCCTCAAGAAAGCGGGCTGGCTTTTTGAATTCCACCATGATACGCGTATCAAATGAAAGGGTTTGCTGTCAGAAATATAAATAAGCGTGTTTTTTAGTTTTTTTAGCTATTATAATTATTCTAATCCAATCGAATATGTGATATTAAGGACCGTATCTAAATGTAAGTAGACAACTTTAGGGTCCTATAAATACGTATACTCAACTTTATATAACAAAAACTGTTCAGTATATTATGAGCCATATTAATGGGTATGATTTAAGGTCAGAAACAATATGTCATTCCGTTAAAATCAATGAAATGGATCTGATTAACTTAGAGACACGGAAAATAATTTTGGACGACTTGTGTAAAATTAAGGGCATAACAATAAGAAAGCTCGTTAAAAAGTATAAGTTCACTTCTGCAGGCATATACAAACCGATAAATAAGTTCGCCAACACTTTAACTTTAGAATATCTGCCCAAGAGTGGAAGAAAACAGGGACCATGGGACCCAGCGTTGCATAAGAAAGTAGTACGAATATTTTTACAAAATCCAACTCTTTCTGCCCAATGCTACCAAAAAAGCGAAAACTCCGTCTTTTATGATACAAAAAATTAAAAACAGACGTAATCTAAAGACATATAAAAAACAGAAACAACCTAAAAGAGATGAAAAAAAGTCGTATCAGTTAGAAAACGGACAAGTAAACTGTATGATCATGTGCTGACTAAGAAAAAGCAATGTATTATCATGGACGACGAAATGTACTGCAAACTAGATTTATAAACGACCCCTGGACCTTAGTATTGTACCATGCCCGCTGGGAAAATTCTCTCTAAACAAGATACAGCGATCAGTGTTGAAAAAATTGGTAAATAATACTCGTATGGCAAGCAATTTGTCAACGTAGCATGAGTTTCAATTTTTTTTCACCACAGGTAGTTTAAACGCTGAAGTATACCAAGAAGAGTATTTAAAAAAACCGGCCAAGTGCGAGTCGGACTCGCGCGCGAAGGGTTCCGTACCATTATCAATTTATTATTAAAAAAATACAGTTAAATCAACCTACCTCAAAAACTATAGGAGATAATTTAATCAAACCAAAAATCGTTGATAGAGTTTATTATTGTGCATAACATATATTTTTTTTAGAATTATATTTCGCTTAGTTTAAAAAATAGAGGGGGGGACACATTTTTCAGACTTTGAGAGCTGATATCTCGAAAACGAATTGCTTAAATAAAAATGAGATTTATAAACCTTAGTATCATTTTCAAAGACCTTTCTATTCATACCCCACACGCTTATAAACAACTAAAAAAATTTTTCCATCCCTCAGTTACATGTATGGAGGGCCCCCACCCCAATGGTTTTTTTTACAATTTAGTATCATAATCCAGTAGCGGTTCGTACAACACATATCCCTACCAAATTTCGTTACTGTAGCATTTATAGTTTCCGAGTAAATCGGCTGTGACAGACGGACAGACGGACATGACGAATCTATAAGGGTTCCGTTTTTGCCATTTTGGCTACGGAACCCTAAAAATAAGACTGCTGCCTCTCATTAAAAAGCATAGGATGCCTACTTTGTTTTGGCCTGATTTGGCGTCATGCTATTACTCGAAAGCCACCATTGAATGGCATAAAACAAACAAGGTTGATATAGTCGAAAAAGACATGAATCCCTCCAAGTGCCCTGAAGTGCCCCCAATCGAAAGGTACTTGGCTTTTATGAAGCGGCAGCTTCAAAAAATGCCAGAGCTGCAACATCAGCCGACGACTTAAAAAAAAAGTGGAACAGGGTGTCAGGAAATATAGCAAATGTTGTCGTCCAAAATAGAATGAAGGACATCCAGAAGAAAGTAAGATTGACGGCTAAATAGGGGTCCTATGGCAGTCTCTTTAGAACATAATTCTAGAAAAAGTGTTATATTTTAATTTATTTTTTGTTTTATTTCAAAATATTACTTAATATTAAAGTTGTGTCACTTTTATCTTGTCTACTTATAATTCGATACGGTCCTTATATTATGTGACGAGATTGGACAAAAATTGAAGTAGTAATGTGTACAACCTTGTGGCAATTGTCACGACCTTCGGAATATAAAAAGTAGTTTATTAACGACCGAGATTTTATAAATAATTTCATGTTGGTGGCAAACAAGCGCATGTACCATTAAATAGTAAGCGATAGTAGTCCTACGGATACGTGTGACCTCAGTAAGGGTGCGGCTTCACTGACGCGGAGCGGAGCGGAGCTGTGCAAAATTGACCAATTACATTCTTCAAATTCAAAATTCGAAACACTGTGATGCGGTCTCATTGGCCGAGCTGCCACAGCTTCGCATCAGTAGAACCATGACTTAAATGTGATATTTAACAATTGTAGCACCTGTCATAATGGTAAAATAGGGGCCAATGGCTCTTAACTAAATTATGTAATATCAGATCAAAAAGTGGTAACTCCCTTATACACAATTTAATCTATAATCTATTTTATTCTGAAATCCAACAAATCAAATTCCAAAAGAGTATCCGGTAGGCGGTGCCAAATAAATCCAAGCGACTGTACGAGAAAACAAGATAATTGAAAATAGAAAATAACTCGTCTGCAGTTATTCCGGGCTCGTTAGTTGTTGTTGGAACAAACTTTACAACTGTATACTTAACTATTAACAGGATAGATGTGTCTATTTGCTCACCTTTTTCCTTTGCCATTAGGCTTAGGTAGCATTGTATCGGGGCATAGTGTCATAAGTTGTGGAATTGTGGAACTTCCACAGATAATGTTTTCGCGAATCTGGATCAAAATTCTTTTCGTTGTCTTGTTGTGAAAACGTGACATAGTTGTGATTTTTGTATGAGATGATGTTGTGTTTCAAATTTTTGATGTATGGATTAAAATCTAGCGTAAAAAAGAAATACAAGTGCACCGGTTTTTTTTATACCGAGTCGAAACAGCAACTAAGAGCGTTACAGAGTATGAGTATGAAAGACGACAACGAAAATAATTTTGACCTATTTAAGCTTAACAGATTTAATAATCTAATGAATCCAAGAGCGTACTAGATGACATGACTTATGAGTTATATTTACTACCTTGTTTACTTATTTGCGATATAAAATAATTATTTATAACACATTTTTATAAGTTCCCATGGAAATATTCTCAATAAAAACTTACATATAATTTCTCATGAGATTTTTGGGAGAATCTCCAGTATGTTCCAGCAATTTAAAGAATGCTCTGCAAGTTGTATATTGCTACATCGATCCATTAATGCGGTGTATGTAAGGTTTTAGGTGACTCGGGGAACACCGTGTATACAGTGTGAAACATAAGTGGTGAACACAAATACGTTTGTCTAACTCTATGAACAACTAACAATTGAATGCCCTACAAGTTACTTAGAAATATATACATGTATATACATAGTATTTTTTGTGGCTTTTTCTTATTTTTAAGGTGTTTTCAAAATGGATAACGGCTATTTAAGCTATTTAAAACGTTAAATGTAAGAAATATCATTTAATTTTACACGAAATTACAAAATTGGCGTTATTTATTACTTAAATTTGAAGAGGCGATTTAAATTATTCCATTAATTTGTCTTAAAAATCCCTTTGGATATCCTAAAGCCAAAAATAAATACATAACTTGTCAATTATTAAGTAACTTGTTTTTGTTTTTGGGGCATTTAATTGTTAGTTGTTTTCGGGCTCTTAACGGGTGTTAGTTTACGACATAATAAGTACATTCAAATAACTTTTACTTAAAATTAGAGCAACAAAATTTTCCATACAAAATAATTCGGCGCGCAATGTAGAGCAACATACGCGAGTTAAAGACTCGATGACAGCTAATTTCAAAAGCAGATGACATAACTGCCATATCAACAATAACAAATGTTCGTACCTACATTGCTGCTCCGATAATCTTAAAAAAAATCTTTAGGGTCATAATGGAGAGTAACTTTAAAAAAACCTTGTAATCCATGATTACACTAATGAATCCCATGCCTGGTTTTATTGATCGCCCGTATTAGACTTACACACTGTATAGGTAGAATAAGTATTTCTGTTCACGACTTACATTTCACCCTGTAGTATATATTGATAATTTTACTTCGTGATAGTGAAAAATACTGTCGCCAATATTATTGTTATAGCCCGTCCATTTCTTAAGACCAAGTTCACGATACAAATACAATGGAGAACTGGACCTCACAAAAGTGGATAGGCTGTACTATTACAACTTTATTTACTGTTTGTATTTCTACTGAACGTGACGTGAATATAAGTATCCAATCACTCCATAATTGGTTTTCGTAGACAGGTCGTAGAATATAAACACCATCAATATTCATAGGTCTAGTCTCTAGTCCATTAACGATCGAATGGATTTAACTTAGGTTGTTTGATGGGTATTGAAAGACAAAATTACTATTTCTATATGTAAAGAGACGTGTTTAAGGCATCCATATTAGTTATATGCATTTGTCATAAATTTAACGTTGCGTTATAAGTTTTTTGTGAAAGATTATTACGATAGGTTGGTATTTAATTTATTTTTTGGTATATGGTTGATTTGTTAAACCTGTAAAACTTTATTTCATTTAATTTCATTTAATTTAACTTTTCACTTAGCCTATAATATTATATCATTATATCTACTGTTATTAAGCCCTTACTCTTCTTCAAAATCAAAATTGTTTAATATTCACGTAATTGTTATATTATATTGTAATTTTTATGTAATTTAATAGTATCATCAACGCCAAATTCTTGCATTGTAATTGTTTTATGGGAATTATTTTAATTGAATTGGAATTCCTTTAATGTATGAATGTAGAACGATATTCACATTTATAACACACATTTATACGCATTATAAGCAAATCACCTTATCTTACAATTAAGTACCTTCCTTTCTAAACGCTTTGCCAAAAGATAGAAACAATAAAATTAGCACTGAAATTTTCACGAAAACGGTTTTTTACGAACATTTACAATCAGGAAATCCAGCTTTCTTTGTGCAAGTCAGTGCACAAAAACGGCCTCTTTTCACGCCGGGCCACGCCCATCATTCGTATACAAAGCCTCCAGAAACAATGGGGCCATGCATTAGCACCCTTATGGCCCTTTTTGGTGCCACTCGCTGTAATTATAGTGCTTACTGTTATTATAAATACAAATTAAACGGTTAAACATGAAATAAAACTATGAAAACGGATAAACTGGCGTAAATTCTTTTCAGGCAGAGGCGTCGGGATAGAATCGGCGTAGATTATTTATATTGTCTCTTGTCTTCATTCTGAAAATACTTGTAATGAATAACTAGCTCAATTTGCAAATTTAGTATGTACTCACCCTTAAAATGTATTGTCTATTAGGTTTAGTATATTTTTCTTTGTGGGTAGTTTTGTACTTATCTTTCTTATTTTGATGGAGGTAGATCTATCAAATTTCCTCCGCAAACCACGAACCCTGTAAAGTGTTCGAGACGTCGGAAAAAAGTTAATAGTTATTTGTTTTACTAGGGAGCAAAGTGATTGTTTAACTCTCGTGCAAATATTGAAACCCGAGCAAGCGAAAGATTCCAGAATTTGAACCACGAGCGCAGCGAGTGGTTCATAAAATGGAATCTTCAGCGATGCGAGGGTTTTAAGGCACACGAGTTGAACATTTTTCACCACACTAAAGCGAGGAAACATGCGAAATAAAACTCAAACATAACAAATTAGAAGGTATTTATTTGCAAGTCCTCAACTTCCAAAAAATAAACAAATCAACAAATAACAAAACAATAACCTCAAATATTTATCTTGGCGTGGCTTGTTATTTTAAAAGAAAAAAACATTCGGATGCGTTCTGAAATTTGCATAGTGAAAAAACTTTCATTTTCCTATTGTTTTTATTTGTGGTATTTTTAGAACTTTTAATTAAAAGCCTTTTACAACAAAATGTGGTATTTAATTTGGATTTTAGCATATTGAATATAATATTATGAAAGGTTCATGTGTATGAATCTGATTGAAACTATTGAGTTTTCGAACGTACTGTCTAGTTCAAACGTCAAAAAGCTTATTACTTATGTAAACGGTTAAACTCGCGTATATTTAGTCACTACGCGCTACTTGTTTCGGAGAGCCTAGGTTTCCATTATCAAGCACCGAGCCCGCGTTCACGCCATCATCTAACCGTTTAATTATATTGGTAGAAATTGGTTATTTATAGTAAAACAGTAGTTTACCACAACGCTGATCATCCCGGGTTCAAATTCCTGTGAGGGTTAAATATTTATGCCAGAATGTTGGATCAAGGTATTGCTTATGGTATTTTACTACAAATACGAAGATCATACATAATTTAACCCTTAACCAGTGGACGTATCACGAGTTGAAAAATAAGGATACATTAGGTTTTACTCGATACGTAATGCATTCTATCGCGCACGCACTGACATATTGGAGAAAAACGTAACGTTGCTAGCAATGTCCCGATAAGAAGTTTCATAAGTTGCGAAACTTCTAGAATGTTCTCGGCAATTTAAATTTTACAAGGAATCTAATCATGCCAAAACCGTTGTATATACATGCCTTTTAACGAATATTATACGCCTTGTTTACTCAATTGTGAAATATACTTGATATTCTTCATAACACTTTTTATAAGTTCTAATTCTCAATGAAAACTAACTCTTAAATTCTCATGAAAATTCTCGGAAAGTTCCGAGTATATTCCCCCAATTTTGAGAATGTTCTGCAACTTGTACATTGCTAAACGTTACCGATACCTACTTGCAAAGTGATTCTACGGCTATAGGTAGTGATCTTATAGCGAACCACAGAGTAGCAAACATACAGCGAATTTTTATTTAAAATATAAATCGAAAACATTTAGATATTGACCTACTTATATATGTATATGTCGGAGATATGAGTTACTAAATCTAGAAAACGATAAGCAATGTTTTGCTTGGAGTGGTCTTTGCTTGGTCCATGCAGGTTTGCAGGTAGATGATACCAACCTATGAACAGGTGGCTGGTGACCTGACAGTATAAAAGGTCACTACTGTAGTGTTCATGAATTCATTCCCGTGTTAGACATAGAACGATTCACTCTTGTCTTGTTATGTGAAGGGTTTACATTCTTACGAAGGAAGTTATTTCTATGGGGTATGCATCCTATGCATGGACGCAAGCTTAGAACTCTCCATTCGTTTTCTACTACTGCGTAGATGCGTAGATACAAGATTCTGTAACGAGTAACAAGTAGCTAGGCCTCTTAGCTCGGCTGTCATTAGGGTTCCCGATATCAGCAAGTGGGATAGAATCAAGGCTCACGAAACAGTGAGTACTGGTATTGTATCACATGTAAACGGTAAGGTTTAAAATCGACAACAGTTGGTAAGGTAATGATTGTTTTCAATGTTTGCAGTTAAGTTTGATTTGAGTCGTGATTTAGAAAACTGCAATGTTCTTTTTTTTTGGTGATTACTGTTGTAAGAAAACATGTGGGTAGTTATCCTACCCATTTGACAAAAAAAAAAGAAATAAAAACAGTAATTCTAGTGATTTCAAAGTATATCATGACCCATACTTATTACTTACTTAGTTGTGAAATACTAGCAGTACCAAAATATGGGCAGGTAGCCCTTTGTTTTGTTTTGTTTGTAGTGTGCCAAAAATTAATTCTTTGTCGTGACAAACATTTTCTGTCCGTGCCTGTTGTCAAAACTTTTCTATGCGTGTGAAATTACCGTTACAGATGTTCAACCTCAAGATCACTGTGAGAGTGGTCAGCGGTTTCGTCCATGATGACTATGCTGTGGTGATGACAATTTATTGCAAGGTGTACACGAAAATAAGAGAAAAACTGCCAAAGATGCGAGTTTTGGAGCAACAGAAATAAAAGGACAGGTTTCGTTCCAATTGTTTTAATGCAAAATTCGAAGTAGTCATTTAAAAATTAACGGTTGACATTTGTTTGTAGCGTGAAGTTTTGTGTCCTCAAAACGTTTTATTATTTGCGAGATTAACTTGGTTGTAGTAAAGTGAAGTCCATATATTATTTTAATGACAAAGTGTACTAGATGCCAATACCCTAAACTTAACTTTCTAGTCTCGTTAGAGCCCAACCTCATCGGGCTGAGCCCGCGTGCAAATTATTTCTGTGATGAAACTGATACCGTACAATTTGATATTTTCAGTTCAACATGGTTAACCAGAGCAACCTGCCGGCATCATGGCTGTTGCTGTCATCACGTCCCGACGGCGTAGCAGAGGAAGACTGGTGTCGCTACTGCCTATCTTGAACACGTGGTGCAACGCGTGGCGTGCCCTCACCATTACAACAGACAGCGTTGTTGATCCGGTGAGAAGTTCACATTTTGTTGGGCTATTTGAGCCCTGGGCTGATTAGTGAAACTAATGTTGTAGTAGTAATCGCGGGATTATCCTTTTGAGTTTATCAAATTGAAAATGCCGACGATGATGATGAAGGTCATGATGAAGGTCATGATGAAGGTCATGATGAAGGTCACGGTGAAGGTCATGGTGAAGGTCATGATGGTGGTCATGATGGTGGTCATGATGGTGGTCATGATGACTGTCATGATGATGGTGATGATAATAATTTCTTATTATTTGGGCTGTCAATAGTTTCAGTTTGACTTCTTTAGTTCAATTAAAATTGTTAGTTTTATTGAAATTAATTAATTAGTTTGCAATCGTGGAATGAAACTTTTTACATTTTTGTTGGGTTCAGTTTTCTCAGACTACATACACCATTTATCATTCGTAGTCGTAGGTGTAAAATCGGATCTATTTTTCCGTCTCAGTGCGGCCACGATTGTGAGTGGCGTTCGTTTGGTTTAATGGTGTATGTGGTCAAGGCGTTTAGATTGTGCGACAGCCATGTAGGTGGTTGTTAAGACTCAGTTGCTGGGTGTAGCATCTGGAGTATTGTAACTGCTGTGAGTACTGCAACCCATTTGTTGGTTTGTTGAAGTGTTTCATTTGACTATTGTAGAACTGTGTCGGTTACTGGCTAGTAAAGTAGTAAGTACATAGTTAGACTGACTAGTCTATTTCGAATGTTAATGAAGTTGATTTTAATTCCCTGGGTTGATTAAACGAGTACCTTAAGAAAATATGATTCTGAATTGCGGCATTAAAATCATCTATTAACTACTTTAAATGCGGAAAGGGTAATTTTTAAATTGAATGAGTTCTAATCATCAGTCATGTGAGCTTTCAATGGACCGAGAGCAAGTCCGAGGGATTGAGCGTGATCGAATAATCGCATCGGAAGTTCCGGAGCATGTAAAAGGTGCACGTGGACTGCTTTTTATGTGCAGTATACTCTTTGCGAGGAGTAGCACTTACGCGGCTGAGATGGTTAACTTCTGATAGGTTATTGGATCCTAACAATCCGATGGACTGAAATGAAATCGGATGGTTATGATGTAACCTGGTTGAGTAATTTACGTTTTTGTTTGAGTCGAGAGGTTGACTAATTTGAATCATTCATTAATTGAGATCATTTTGGTAATGCCACAAAAGAAGTTATTGTTGTTAAACGGGATGAAGTGACTACCTATGTCACAATGTGAGTTTCCGATAGACATAAACGTGACTTGTGTTTCCTTAATTTTGATTTTACTGGTAACTGAAACTGAGCTAGTGGCACTATCAAAATTGTCTAACAAATTGAAGTTCATAAATGATTGAATACAGATAACATTTTGTTGGAAAATGCTAGAAAGCCAAGTACCACGTGAAGTAGATGAAGATTGTTGTGGCATGAAGGATGAGGTTCTCAGTTCGGTTGGTCGACCGTACCAGAGGCTTGATCGTAGCCGTAGCCCGTTAGAAGTCGGTGTCTACCTTTGAGTAGTCCGTGGGTACGCGGTGCGCGATAAGCTCTGGCGGAGGTCGGGTCTTGTAGAGACCGTAGAGTCAGGGTTGACTCGGCGATCCCTTGGGGATGCGCGTAGTGTGTGGTTATGTGATAACCAATAGGCCACGAATGAGAGACCTGCTTCCGAACGTTTGCCGTCATGTGTTTTACGTAAAAGGTGGCTATGAAAGCCAGGTGGTACTTGTCTGGTCTTGCATTTAAATTGGTGGTAATGAATTGACTTTAAGTGATCCTAAATTCAGTTGCAAAGAATAAAATTATTTTCCTTGAGTTGAGTTGATTTTACGTAGACAGATAATTTGGTCAGGAGTAACCGAGTGGTGACAAAGATTTTTGATGTACGTGTTTGTTTCAGATACAAGCGAGGACGCTTGTCTTGTCAGTATGGCCGTGTCGGAGATATGAGTTACTAAATCTAGAAAACGATAAGCAATGTTTTGCTTGGAGTGGTCTTTGCTTGGTCCATGCAGGTTTGCAGGTAGATGATACCAACCTATGAACAGGTGGCTGGTGACCTGACAGTATAAAAGGTCACTACTGTAGTGTTCATGAATTCATTCCCGTGTTAGACATAGAACGATTCACTCTTGTCTTGTTATGTGAAGGGTTTACATTCTTACGAAGGAAGTTATTTCTATGGGGTATGCATCCTATGCATGGACGCAAGCTTAGAACTCTCCATTCGTTTTCTACTACTGCGTAGATGCGTAGATACAAGATTCTGTAACGAGTAACAAGTAGCTAGGCCTCTTAGCTCGGCTGTCATTAGGGTTCCCGATATATAAGATAGATACAAATCGAAATTAACGATTTTCGAAGTTCGTGGTACGCCCTTGCATATTATACAGACGCCATCAGATATATCGTAGCATCCGGAGAGTTCAAAAATATCTGAACGCGCCTTTATTGCCATAACAATACAGGTTTGTTCAGATATTTTTGAGCGCCCCGGACGCTACGATATATTTGATGTCGACTGTAGTAATAGAGAGGCAAACAGACAATCGAACGCTCGAAATGGTTTGCTGCAGTAAGCCCTTGGCATGATAGGTTCTAGAAGAGTACGGTAGCTGCAATTTAAAAAAAACCGGCCAAGAGCATGTCGGGCCATGTGTAGAATTCCGTAGTTATTTAAAAACGGCTGGGCTGATTAATTCATGATTTTTTCATATTTTTTTTACCCACGGTTCAAATTTTTTTACCTACGTATTCTGGGGCAGTTATACAGTGTGTAAATCTAATACAGGCGATCAATTAAGCCAGGCATGAGATTCATTAGTGTAATGATTCATGGATTACAAAGTTTTTTAAAGTTACTCTTATTTATGACCCCACAGATTTTTTTTAAGATTATCGGAGCAGAGCAATGTAGGTACGAACATTTGTTATTGTTGATATGGCAGTTATGTCATCTGCTTTTGAAATTAGCTGTCAACGAGTATTTAACTCGCGTATGTTGCTCTACATTGGGTGCCGAATTATTTTGTATGGAAAATTTTGTAGCTCTAATTTTAAGTAAAAGTTATTTGAACGTACTTATTATGTCGTAAAGTAACACCCGTTAAGAGCATCGCCCGTATTAGACTTACACCCTGTATGGTGATTGTCTCAATAAGGGTTCCATTATTATTTTTATAAGACTTTTACAACGATACCCCACACTATAGGAATACAACAAAATAAAAAAATCATCCCCACTTTACTACTAGGGGAGGTAAACGAAAAAAAAAAAATTCTTAATACATTTTTCTATTTTTCATTCTACCACTTTGTCGGCGTACCTAATCAATGTATACATATACCTATACCAATTTGTAACTTTCTAGTACTAACGGCCAAAGGAGCTATACAGTGTGTAAATCTAATACGGGCGATCAATTAAACCAGGCATGGGATTCATTAGTGTAATCATGGATCACAAGGTTTTTTTAAAGTTACTCTTAATTATGACCTTACAGAATTTTTTTAAGATTATCGGAGCAGAGCAATGTAGGTACGAACATTTGTTATTGTTGATATGGCAGTTATGTCATCTGCTTTTGAAATTAGCTGTCAACGAGTATTTAACTCGCGTATGTTGCTCTACATTGGGTGCCGAATTATTTTGTATGGAAAATTTTGTAGCTCTAATTTTAAGTAAAAGTTATTTGAACGTACTTATTATGTCGTAAAGTAACACCCGTTAAGAGCATCGCCCGTATTAGACTTACACCCTGTATGGTGATTGTCTCAATAAGGGTTCCATTATTATTTTTATAAGACTTTTACAACGATACCCCACACTATAGGAATACAACAAAATAAAAAAATCATCCCCACTTTACTACTAGGGGAGGTAAACGAAAAAAAAAAAATTCTTAATACATTTTTCTATTTTTCATTCTACCACTTTGTCGGCGTACCTAATCAATGTATACATATACCTATACCAATTTGTAACTTTCTAGTACTAACGGCCAAAGGAGCTATACAGTGTGTAAATCTAATACGGGCGATCAATTAAACCAGGCATGGGATTCATTAGTGTAATCATGGATCACAAGGTTTTTTTAAAGTTACTCTTAATTATGACCTTACAGAATTTTTTTAAGATTATCGGAACAGCAATGTAGGTACGAACATTTGTTATTGTTGATATGGCAGTTATGTCATCTGCTTTTGAAATTAGCTGTCAACGAGTGCTTAATTCGCGTGTGTTGATCTACATTGCGCGCTGAATTATTTTGTATTGAAAATTTTGTTGCTCTTATTTTAAGTAAAAGTTATTTGAATGTACTTGTTATGTCGTAAACTAACACCAGTTAAGAGCTTCGCCCGTATTAGACTTACACCCTGTATTTGCCGCGGACAGACAAACGGATAGATTGCCAGACAGATATTCTTACTTCGACAGCTTATCATGAACAACGCTGCATCTCAAGACTCTACCTTGTTGTAATTTGAATTCAAACAACGAAGCACTAGAATTCCAATTGCAGTATAGTATTTTGGAATACAGCGTTGTTAACTTGTCACTACAGTCGGATGCATCCAGGCTAGACTTTAGCAGAAGTGTTGAAAACAAAGAAAAGAATGCCTCATTACTTAACCGGCAGAAGTAAACGCAGTTCCTTTCACTGTCATTGTTACGGAACGACGCAAATCCTTTGGGTTAATGAGTCCATTATTTTCCAAGCTTTTTTATTTATTTTCAACGCTTCGTAGGTTCTCGTGTAAATCTATTTTCAACACAATAAGCTGGAAAGAATCTGGGTCCATCTTCTTTTTTTGTGAATGTTGTTAGTTACGTTCTCCTAAGTCACTTTTAAAACAAAGTCGCTCGTCGCTTTTCCATGATGGTGACACGGTAGTCATTGTCAGTAAAGCATTTTGGATAATTTACGTAGGAACATGAATGTGAATTGTACGAGTGAACGAGTGTACTTGGATGAGTATGAACGATGGATCGAGGAGAAGGCTGTAAGACGACCTAGCGAATGGACGTGACAAATTTAAAATGTAACTTGACATAAGACTGTTTTTCTAGAATTTTATTTTATTTCGGTCTGGTTCAGAAATATACGACTCGAAATTTAACCACATGGCCGCTTTTACTTGAATCCCATGTATTTGCATAGTTTTTTAGAATAAATGTAGTGTATTTATTCTAAAAACTATGCAAATATTGTTCCTCGGCTGACATGACAGAATATCAAAAGAATTATGTATTTGTCAATACGTCTAAAATATTTCGAAATTTCTAAGATACGTGACTTCCAGAGACAGTCTATTACGGCATTCTTTCACATTGCATCTGTAAAAGAAAAGAAAACACCTACGACTAGATACAGCGTTGCATCTTGCTTTTTTATTTTTTTATCTGCTTTTCTCTCTCAAATGCATTCATTTACCATTATCAGCCTATGATAGGTCCACTGCTGGACGTAGGCCTCTCCTATTAACTATGCGTATATACGCATTAGGAGGTAAATGTCCATAATCGCCACGCTGGGCAAGCGGATTGGCGATCGCAGTAATGTGTCCACTATGATGACGCGAATGCATTCTTTGGTATTTTTATTACATCCAAAATTGAAATTCGTTAAATTTATTAATTTATTATATTAGAAAATTACTCAAATCGCACCATCCTCAAGAATGCTGGATCAATTAACCAAAATAAATAAACCGCGATTTAAAATTGTAATTCAAGAACATGCTGCATAATACATACCGTCATCCTGAAGTTTCAAACTTATTAATCCTCAATCCAAACTTTCGTAATTTAAGTATTCAATTTCAGGTATTAATCAAATCGGTGCTAAATTCTTTGACCTCGGACTTCGGGTTTCTTTGAACGAATTGTAGTCTAGGATCCAGCCTTTTATTGAATAGACCCCACAAAATGTCTGATGGTCTGCTAGGGCTTCTAATACCGGTACTTTTTGTATAAGCAATACCGCGCATATGCTTGGGGTGTGCTTGGTGTGCGCTCTGTAGCGTACCGTACTTAAATGGCATATTAGATGTCATAGCGCTTGCGTGGCCTGCACGTGATCGTGACGTATAAGCGGTGTGCCATCTACTGTAACATTTCCGACGTTACAATACGCACGTCACACACACGCGCCTCGGCACGTGTTGCTCACGCATCCAGTGTGGCTTAACTTTGGCTATTTGGAAGCTCCGTTATAAAAGTTGCGTGTCTGAATTGTATCTTGTGAGAGTTTTTGGATTGTTTTTTAGTTTATATATTCTGCCTTGAGATACTTTATTACTAAGTAATACAAATTAAAAAGTAATACAGGAACACAACGTATAGTAGCGGCAAATACTTACTTTATTACTAAGACAAATTAAAAAGTAATACAGGAGCACAACGTATAGTAGCGGCAAATACTTACAGTCTTATTTTTTTTAGTACATGTCTAAATAATTTTAGATGATTTAAAATTATGGGACGCTTGAAAACTACCTATTAGAACCTAGAGTACATTATAAAAACATACATATATCATGTCACTGACCATTCTTTGATTTAAGATAAATGGGCAGCAGCGTCATCATATTGGACACATTACTGAAATCGCCAATCCCTTTACACAGCATAGCGATTACGGCCATTTACCCCCTAATGCGTCTATACGCATAGTTAATAGGAGAGGCCTACGTCCAGCAGTGGACTGAGATAGGCGGATGATGACGTTGATGATAACGTATCTATCTAAGCCTAATTGAAAAAAGATGCAAGTTAGTATTCCACTACCTCTCGGACTATTAACGAGGTCTTTTTAAAAGGTCTTATTTCTCTATGAATATTGTATGAAAATAAGTCCTTTTAAAAAGACGCTACTGCTTCAATTTAGAATCAGCTTACAAAAGAGAACCTGAGTTTTCAGATAAGCGGTATATTTCCGTTGAAAATAATTTTCCGTTGTTGAAAATGTCTTTTCTCAGGTTTTGAGCTTAGATTGAAAGGCTCTGCTTTAGTTCCATTTTTTAAGATATATTAAGCAAAGAACAGGCGGCGGTAATTAGGAACAGAATAAAACGATTCACTGAATATTAATGAGTAATTAAGCATTAAACATTTTTGTAGATGAAATTACCCCTTACCTAGTGAAAGGGGGCGCAATGGCATATTTCAGACACGGAGGGCCGAGTGGTGACGGCAGTAAGAATACATTTGTCACCACCTCAACTCTTTTGTAAGTCGGGTAAGCGATTGAAGTGTCACCGACTATTTATCGAAGATTGATGATGGGCAGCAGCATCATCATAGTGAACTACTGTGATCTCCAACCCGCTTGCGCAGAGTGGCGATTATGGGCATTTACCTCCTAATGCGTCCATGCGCATAGACTATGGAGCTGCCGCTGTCCAGCAGTGGACTAATATGGCTTATAATGATGATGAGGCACAGAAAATCCTTTCAGATAAAGGAAGGTGAGCTAACGGCAGCTAAATGTTTCGTGTCTTTTGCAACGGTAGTTTCTATATCGAATGACCTTAAAAAGTATTTTAGATTATTGAGTAACATTTAAGGGTAATTTGCAGAAAAAGTGTACCTTTTAATTTTTTATGCGATTCTGGACTGTAATACATCATTTTACTCGGCATCGTGCGTACTTTTCAGAAAAAGTATGTCTCTAATGTTACGAAAATAAGTACGTAAATTGAGATTTCTCAGTTTAGTCACTCCCATACTAAAGGTATGAACAATCTGTAACAAATTTGAGATTTTTTTTATCAGTTTCGTCACATTTCGTTTCATACATTTAGTATGGGAGTAACTAAACTAAGTTACCTCAATTTACATACTTATTTGGTGACATTATTTAGGGACATACTTTTTTGACTTATGACTAGTTAACACTTTGTGTAGCAAAACAGCTTTGTAATTTTCAACCAGTAAAAGGCCATGTAAACTCAATATAAGCTGAAGTCCTACAGGACCGTGGGCACAAACACCGGTAGTACCCCTACCGGGGGTTTATTTTAATTTACCGCGTTACATTTATCGACGTTCTTGACTGAGATCGACGTTGCTTCTCGAGAGTAATATTGTTGATGACTACCTACTAATGAACACGTTGCAGAAACGTAAAAGGCCATTTCTCAGAACGTAATCGGACATCTAATTCATCTGGTCACGTTTTTTTTTAAGTGGCTGAATGATTCGAGGTTGGTTTTGGTTGTCTTATAGAGAAACGGGTGCTGTATCTGACGACCGAAAATGGTACCAAAAGATGAAGCCACTTCCAAAAAAACGTGACCAGATGAATGAAATGTCAATACGCTCTGAGAAATGCCAAAAAAATCTCTAAAATATTTGGAATACATGCCTGATGTTTTCTAAATTTCATGGGATAATAAAAATTGTGCGTAGTTTTTCAGCAAAAAAACACTTTCCAAATGAAGAATACATTTTATTGATCTCATTTTTATTCAAACAAGCCTTCATCATAACTTTGTCCTTTGTATGGATTACCAGGTTACAATGTTTGTATGTGTACCAACGTTCGATAGGGTAGTATCAATCTATTTATCAGTATCATAGTATCAAGGAAAAATTGCAAAAAAAGTTGTACATAGAAGGCCCGAATCAAAACATAAATCACTATCGCGTCAATTGTTTTACGAAAGTAAGTCATACTAATGTGTGTACTCTGGTCAACCTTTGACAGCAGAAAAAGGCGGAGGATTTATAAAATGTAGGCGCGTATTGTTGATCGCGCGATGGAACATTTTGAATTTGTCGCATTTATTCACTGCCGAAAGTTGTTACTCTAATATTTTTTTCGGTTACCGCTAGGATTACTCTTGAAATAAAATTATGAAAACGGATAAACTCGCGTATATTAATTAACTTTAACTTCATTCCGGCGTTTCGAATACTTTACAGGGTTCGTAGTCTGCGGGTCGCCCGCAATAGTTAATTAATACTATACGCGAGTTTATCCGTTTTCATAGTTTTGTTACACGAAATTTAACTTCGTAACACAAAACGTATGCAATCGACCCTCAAGGTTTTTGGGATCTTACCTCAAGATTTGCTTAGTTTTTATTTTTATTTTCAATATGGCTTAAGTTTTGACAGACTGATGATCGTTCTTCATGGTAAAACATTAAATACAATTTTTAGTTTTAATAAAAGCTTTTTAATACGTATAAATAGCTAACAACACATAAGTAAACCCCCAGTAAGCGTACGTGGTCGCCCTAATGCATTATTCATGTGTTGCCCGCCTCCTGAACTTCAAAAAGTAATTATTTTCAGGCTTTAAAATATAAAAAGTGTGTGAACGGTTTTCATTCCATGTGAGCCACTCGAATATTAAATATGAGAGAATGGAGATAATATTTTTTCAAATATTAAATAATATATGAGGGAATGGAGATAATGTTTTTATTACACGCTATATAATTATGTTATGTTAATGAAGCGCCGTGCTTTTGAAAGTATTTTTTTATGTTTAAAATTATAACTAACATGAGTGTCAATAATTTGTTTCCGTTGATCAAGAGTTAAAACGACCATATTCTTTATTATAATGAGTCTGACTCACTTTTAGTAAAACGCCTAAGATATTTTTATACTGCTATTCAAAATTCCTTAATACTCTAAAAAATAATAAAATCAAAGAATATCAATATACAATCAAATTAACATTTCAAATTCGAATAAATCATCAATTTTAACCTCATTCGACATGACTGACCGACTGGCTGAGTGATTGAACAAACGTAGAAAACAAAAGATTTTTTTTAAGTTGGTATATTCAAACAAAAACGAAAAAAAAACCTGAAACAGAATAGGGGCATTCAAAATTATAAAGTCATTTAAAAATAGAAGGAGTCGAGATAGAATATTAAAATATTGAAACGAGTTTTAAAAATGCGGGTCAGATTAAAACGTATCCGAGTAATGTTTACGTTTTTTCACAAAGCAGTAAAGTAAAAGGATGGGAAATTAAATTATTCATCAAATTAAGGCAGCATAATATAAGCACTTTTACACACAAAAATCTCGGAAAAGCGGGAATGCAGAAAAATATGAGCATTTTTGGATATTCTCAACATGGGATGTTATTCTACCTGTAAATATACAAATAACGAAGCGAGTCCATTTATTACAAGAACTTTAATATATCAGCAGTTAGCAGTTATTTTAATTTTCACCATCACAAATTTAAGAGTCAAACTCTTGTCGGCGTAACTGATGAATGTAGCTGTCTCTATCTAACTCTGTCCAAAGCCGCCTACTTGACTTCCTTGTACGACACAACGTCTACTTTCTCTTTTATTTGTTTCATGTAACTTATTCTAGGTCTCCCTCTATATATTATGTTTCTTATTAAAGCGTCATGTCGTATAAGGTGGCCCAACATTTTGCCTCTTCTATTTTCTATTATCTTTAACAAACTCTTTTTTTCATTCACTCTTTAATTTTGCGGAGTAAAATTACAGTGAGAGTTTTTGATTCATTTTCCGCCACTATGGAGCGGTGAGGTGGTAGCACTGTGGGTTAAGGTCCAACGAACTGTCAAAATAAATCCACGTATTTTATTTTGTTTATACTTGTTGGTTTATTTGTTCTTAAAACCATTCCTTTAGGAATATGTTTTCTAAAATTAATAAAAAAATCCAAGTAAATTCCCATGACATTAACAACGTTGTAGTAATTTTCTACCACTTAATTTGCGCCCCTGTTTTAAAGCCTAATTTTCAGTTCGACGATCGTTTTCTAATCGTAATTCATTACAAAATCAATAAACTTTCGAATACAATAGAATTATAACTGGGCCTATGAATAGTATGAATCCGACAGTTGTCTGGTCCTCACGCCTACATAGCGTCGAAAAAATATCAAAAACCCTCATTGTCAAAATATACGACACTATGATAACTATATTTAGATGTTTGGAACGCTTTACAGGGTGCGTGGTCTACGGGTGAGTGACAGTGGAGTAAATTTATAGATCTACCTCCAGCAAAATATGAGAAAGTACAAAACTACCCACAAAAAAACTAAGCCACAGACACGAGTACGGTACATTTTAAGGGTGGTGGTAATCCGTCAAAATAGTTTTATTTCACGAAAACGCGTTGCTATGCAGGAATCAACATTAAAAATATTACTCGTGTCTTTCAGATAAGCAGAAACCCTTTCAAAGTTGTTATTCATGTTAAACTTTTTCCATACCTTTTCCATTTGGCTCGAATGGCGTACAAATATTTTATGGCTCACGAAACAAGATTGCGGAAAGGCACGTCCATAAATAAGGGCACAAGTGAGTTATTTTGTTTACCTTTGTTGTGTTTACGATTACGGCTTTTATCATTTTGTTGAAGTTTTCAAAAACGATAAAAACTTCTCTGTGGACTGACGGTATTTATTTAGAGACTTTAATTTTGGACATTCATGTCGTGGCATGATCAATTGGTGACCACACATAATAAAACCTTTTAGAGCCGCGGTATTAGGTAATGAAGTAGTTTGAGATATATACAGGGTGATTCCGGGGTCGTGATCTCGACTGTGAAAAACATGTGAAAATGGTATTTCTGAACAATGTTTTTCATGAGACTTATATAAACAAACGTACTTTTTTACAACTAGTAAAGTTCCAGTTCATTAATATGTACCTATACATTTCTTCATGCTAATCCTTTCCCAATGAAACCTTGTTCAGAAAGACCATCTTAACACGTTTTTCACAGTTGGCATTGACCCCGACCCCGACCCCGTATATTTCAATCACCCTGTATATTTGTCAAACTATTTCAGTACCTAATACCGCGGCTCTAAAAAGTTTCATTTATATGTGGTTTCAATGAACGTTCAATATAGAAAGCTATTTTAATCAACGATTTCGCCAGTTGTTCAGTACTAGAGTCCGTGCGGAAATTAAAGGCGTCTGATATCAAGAAACGCTCATATATCTTGTGTGCCTTCCCTTTCCGATCAATCTCTACAAAGGGATATCTCTGGAATAAACCTAGCCATATACGAATACAAAAGCTATCTTACTAGCAAGTCACTTTGTTTTGTATTGCTTTTATAGAAGCTAAAGCTAGACTTACAAATACAATTACGTATTTGTTATGATAAATATAATATAGCCCTGCGAAGTTTTGACTTAACAAGAAATTAACCACTTTTCGCACTACTGCGTAAAAAAGCACCATCTGTACTGAAAATGAAATATTTAGCGATATTTTTTTAGTCACGCTGCATTTATACTGATTTAAAATCTCCACACTACATTCGCTTTTGTAACTGTATTTTTACATACAATCCCATATTTACCTGCAAAGTAGAAACCCCTTTTCCCTGTTCTTGTTTTTCTAAACATTGCGCGCAATCCTATTTCAAAGTTTACAGGAAACGGATACATGGAACATGTGCAGTTTTCTGCAAACTCTGTTATTAATTAAGGGTAGAGATTAAAGGCTACAGAAATGGGCCATGTTTCTCATGTGCCGTGGCTGTTGGCAAACATTTTCCCCTCAGAGGTTTTTGTTTGAGTTATAGTACATTACATCAGAGGCCGGGAAAATGAGGATTTCCGGCCAAGTTGGTATATACGGTCGAGCGAGGCCGGATAGGTAACGAGGCCGGGAATCCGTTTTCACGCCTAGGCATGTATAGTTCTTTTCTCAAACATACAAAGAAGTACAAACAAAAAATTACAATGTTATTGAAATTAAAAAAAAAGTTACTTTGCAGGCCTAGGCCTGAAAAGTGTTATGAAATTCCATTTCCATCCCAGTGAGTTACTACTGCGCCCTAAAAGCGATACTTCCGAGTCTATTGTAAGGAACGTAATGGCAATATTTCATTGCATGTTTGAGAAACCGTATTTTATTTTATTTAGTGACTAAGGTAGACAACTGAGCTCTCAGCCCTGATGGAAAGCAGGAACTGGGGCCTATGGACATAGTGATCCGAAAATCGCCTATGCGCTGCCTACCCTGAGAACTTAGATGGATTGCCTCTATCTATGCCAGTAATTACACCGGCTATCTTACCCCCAAACCGAAACACAGCAGTGCAAACACTACTATTTAGCGGCAGATTAACGGGTAAGACGGTGGTAGCTATCCGGGCGGACCCTGCACGAGGTCCTACCACCAGCAAAAAGGGGTAGAGATGTAAGGTTACAGAAATTAGCCATCCTCATGTGCCGCGGCTGTAAGCAAACATTTTCCCCTCAGAGATTTTTGTTTGAGTAATAATTTTATTTGCAATGAAAAGACAAAACCTGCGTATATGACTGGTAAATTACATAGAGGTTTTTGTGTTAAATGAAATACGAAATTTTTATAGCCGTTTGTGTATTGCAGTTTTATTGTATTCAATTCAATATGTTTAATGTAAACACATGTCAATAATTATATATAAAAATACAACATATTAAACTAAAACAATGGAAATATTAAATTCTAAATAAATTACAATTAAAATTAAAATTACATACCTACATACATAATGTGACAAATTTTCATACAAACTTCAATTCGAAATTTTTAAGTGAGAAGTCTATTGTTACATTAACGCAAAGCTAAAATCTGCATAATTATATTAATTATTAACGGTTTCCTGCAGGGATCGGAAACCGTTATTATTTTCAAACCGTTACCATACGTCAACCCCAAACCATAATCATAAAGTTTTTGTTCTCATTAACCGATACTTCTTAATGTTCTTTGACGGAACGCTTAATGGCCGATTCTGTTCTCAACGAACGGAATAATAACGGTTTTCCTAATTCTGTTGTAAGAGATGAACTGTCATGTCATGTTCTTCTTATAAAGTTTCCGTTACGGTTAATGTTCTTTCAAACGTTTTTGGCCGCGAACGCTACGTTTAGTGTTCTTGGGAACGGAATAATAGTGGTTTTCCTGTCAAAATTGATTTGAACAAATAGACAATCACATGTGGTGCCTATTCTCCGATTAATCGAGATTGAATGTCGTATGGCTTGTATAAGGAAAACGTATTGAAATGACGTTTCGTGTCGTTTACTATTTTAATATTTATGGATACTGGAATAGAGACCCACTAGAATTTTAAAATCTGTTCCAAATTTAAACGCATTTAACCGAACGTAGTTAAGGAAAAAGGACGCAATACACTACAATCTGCCAATTTGTTTTAAATCCTATGTCAAAAGGAAAAGCCATCAATTTAAGTGACAAAGTGGCACCTTTTCGTTCACCTTTTCACCGCCACGTCAAAAAATAAAAGCGAGCAACACACGCCAAGCAACGAATTGCATGTAAACAACTAACTCAACAAAGTAAGTATCAGCTTCGTAGTGTTAAACGAACATATATTTTATCAGTTATATCAATTCATTGGCGGCGAAAAAATGTCCTTACCTACTGTTATCAGGAGGTAATGTTATGATTATAGTCACGTTAATTCCTATAGCAAGGCTAGCATATCTTGTGTTTAACATCAACTTGCCGCCACACTTCTCTTTTTAATCTATACAATTGAAAAAAGACGCGTAGCTGCGAGTTGCTTGTTAATGCAGATTTCTTTAAGTTTGGCAACAGAGTTTGCAATCTGTCACCAACCTCTTTTGAGAAACTGAACTTGCTTTTCAAAAGAGGTCGATAGATCTGAGTCCGTAGCTATGTTAGCTAACGTGCCAATCGCTACGCTACGCTGAGCAGGTAGTGTATCGTAGTTTTCTCTCTGTCACTCTTTCTTATTGGTGTGACGAAGACAGTTGAGTTTCGTTCGCGACTGAATGTTAGCGATTGGCATATTGGCTACACAACCTGTTCGTTACAAAAATAGCTAAATATAATCATTTCATCGCCAACACAGTTAACTAATGTGTCTTGATGTTTTATGAATAAGGCAATTGGACTGGATGCGTGTAAGAGTTACGAATAAATGCAATGTCATTTGCAGACACCAATAAACTAACATGTTTTACCACAAAAATCAACTTTATTCCAAATAGCTGACTGGTGAGTCGTGAGCACAGACAACATAACCTAAAGACGTAGCTTTAGACAATTATTTCATTTAAATCAATGCTGCCAAAAATGCTGAGGTGCGGGCGGCGTAACATGAGCTAACTGTGTTGTGATTCGTCGTTTCAAGGTCAATGAGGTGTAAAACAAAAATGTCCGGGCATGTCAAAAATCTAGCGGGCCAGCAAGGCGGTGGCAACTAACAGGTTACTGATTGTCTCCTGTTCGTTGCCGCCGCGATTTGGGCTCTACTTTTCACTTACGATCAGGTGGAGTGGAGCCACTTTGTTGTGCCAACGTTATTTTTATTGGGTCGGCAACGCGCATGTGACACCCTGAGGTTGCAGGCGCCCATAGGCTACGGTGACTGCTTTCCATCAGGCGGGCCGTATGCTTGTTTGCCACCGACGTGGTATAAAAAAAAAAAAAAAAAAAAAATGTCCGCCGGTCGCAAGTGATTTCCGAATGTCGATAAAAGTATCGATGGTTACAATGTCTATCGCTTTCACAATTCAATATTTGTCAGTGACTTACCGACAAAACCGTAAATCCATATCCGTACTAATGCATACCATAAATGCGAAAGTATGTCTGTCAGTTTACCGAGTCTACACGCTTAAATCACTGAACCAATTTAGATGAAATTTTGAATGGAGATTATTTAAGACCCGGGAAAGGACATACGATATTTCATTCATCATCATCATTATCATCATCATCCCCGCAGATGAAGATATATTATGATACTAGCTTATGATTTAGCTTGAAATGCATTTTATATAAAAAAAATATTTGTACTGTCTGTCTGCTGTGTCTTCATCTTCACATTTAAACCGGTTTAGATGAAATCTGGAATGGAGATAGTTTAAGACCCGGGAAAGAACAAAGGATAGTTATTTTATCATCATCATCCACGCTGACAAAGTTGCGGTCAAATATTAATATCACAATATATCTTTTCTGAGACAATAAATAAAACAATTTTACAAATTATACTTTTATTTGTACAATCATTAACTCGTAGTTACAAAGTTACCAAAAAACTACCATTAAAATACGTTGTGTATAAAATTCGTATATTATTCGTTTTTGTTAATTTGAAGTATTCCGGTTTAAAATGTCGAGAACATATCACACTGCTAGGAGCAGGAAACCAATCATGTGGCCGTTTTGTAGCATTCATCCACATTTCTTTCATGTTTGGGCATTTAGAGAAGATACACAATATTATTTAACATAATAGTATTTTTGAAAATTATACTTCTACACTTTACACTTAACCAGAATTTATTTGAGGATAATTGAATATAATCGTAATATCTTATCGATAGTAAACAGACTGCAGGCATAGACATCACTAGTTCGGATACGGAGACTCCACCGCACAGTATGTTGCTTGGTACGATTGAGAATAAAGATTTTAATTTATCTTTAGTTACCTTATCGATAGTAAACAAACATACTCTACGGTCATCCCTAGTTCAGACGGCCTACCTGCTCGTTACGCTAGACAAGGAGGGAGTTATACTTCGTGCAAAGTATTAGAAAGAGACTTTGTAAAAAGACATCAACGAGTGCACTAGATTTTATGCTTAAACTATTTTTAATTTTAATTGAAATTTATAAAAAATTGCTCATTTGTGAAACGAAATACCATCTTTTTGCACACTAGATGTTTTTGTATTCTTGCCACACAATTTCACGCAACAGTAATGCATTTTGCATGACGTAAATCACGTTAAAACTTTCGTAATTATCTCATGAACGCCGGCCGCAGACTGAGGTTAGCAATGGAGGCGTGGCTCTAATATGGAGTGAATTCACCGTATGCGTGACAGAGGGGGTCGCCCGGCTATGCTAAGTCTTGAGGTTATGTTGTCTGTGGTCGTGAGACTGGTGACTTGCTTCAACCTTTTCAACGCCACGTAAAACTATAAAAGCTAAATTTGAACTTTACGCACGTGTATTGTTACATATTATTTTGTGGATTGTGACTTACGAATAGTCTTTGGCGTTGAAACTCTCTTGTTAATCAGTACCTACCAATATATCAGTCATTGTCCAATCTAATTGAAACCTTGTGGACGGCGATAACGGTTATGTTGGTTACACTGTTTCAACGCCAAAGACCGATATACAAGTCACAGATCAATAGAGACCGACTAGGTCTCGGTGCGACTGCACTTGCTTATAGTTTTTGACAAATTCCTTTGTGACACTTTGGTGGCGTGGATGGAGTGACAGCTGCTGTTTTTGCCGTGGCATTGAAATTAGTGTTATGATTCAGTGCGACAATATGTCGCCGCGAGATAGATTATCCATCTCCCTTTTATTCATATTGTTGGTAAAAGATAGAAAATCTATACATGTAGCGATAACATACTGACATAGCAATCATGTGCTAAGCGTACAGTATAGTTCGAGAAATATAAATTGAACGTTTATTTTTACTATAATGTAGGTAGAAAGTTACCAATTTATATTTCACGAACTATACTCTCAGTCGTCGTATGTCAAGTTCTTAAATTGATGCCGTTCTGATTGTGTCACTTAGTATTTTTTTATAGTTAGCATATAGTATAGTAAGATAGTAGTTAGAGCAACACACCCAAAGAAGATGTTGACAATACAACAAATTACCAAAGTTGATATAGTTGACCCCAGTTAAAATGACGAATCAAGAATGGGTGACAAAGACAGATCGGGACCAATTCAAAATTTTAAGAAAAAACAATTGAGACGTCACTGAAAATAAAACTAAGGCTGCGTTTCACCAAACTTTTATTCGAAGAATAACGCTTTCTCTCAGATATATATGTAGTGCTAAAGTACTATGGAGATTTGACATGACTATTCGAAAATAAGCGTTACATTTCGAATCAAAGTTTGGTCAAATCGACTAAGTGAAACACGTACACGGTCCAGAATCGAAATCTTTGATAGAGTTAACTGGGTTGGCGTGTGTACCTACTAAAACTAAAAAAGGAAAAAGACTATATATATTAATATTTATTTATTCGTGGTTAGCTTGGTCTTCCACATTCCAGCGTTTCACCGCTGCCGCTGGAGTCAGCATATGAGTATATGACCGCAGCCGATCTGATGATAACGAGTACTTTTGCGCACTGAGGTCGCAACGCAACAAATACTCATCACTGCTATCTCAAAGGGAAAAGGATTCTTGCTATATCAAAGAGTTCCAGGATGGCTGGCACATACGCGGGTTAGGTCCTCTGGCATGGCATCTTCCACTTTCTTCTATGCTGGTATACCAAGGCATCCATTCAGGTGTCTTAATATCAAAGGGTCCATGGTATCCAAGGCTGTGGAACACGGCACCTCATTAGTTTGATTTGAGCGATTAAGTATGAAACACCATTATATAAGTGATACGATGCATGCAGGCCACGTTTCTCTAATAAAAAGATCGGTCGATCGATGTTATAATAAGATTATTATGCTTATACTGATGGATATGAGTACCTATAGATGATTTTATGAGATAAATACACTTAAATGGTAAAAGGATACCTTCTTATCAAATTCAATATCACATCATCAGTCTAATACAGTGGTCTTGACGTGGGCCTCTTCAATTATTTTATTTATGCGTATGGGGTATGGGTACATTAGGTAGGACATAATGCCCATAATAGCCACGCTGGGCAAACAGATTGGTGATTGCAGTAATGTGTCCATTATGATGAGGCTGCTGCCCTGCCTCCATCTCAAATAATTGGATCAGCGTAGTACCGTCCCTTAGTCGACTCTTATAACACCCATCGGAAATGTTCCCCAACTTGGTAGGTGGCAAATATATTGTTACTGCCGCACCACACAGCCTAAATTCAATGTATATGACTATAAATATTAAGTACATTTTATATATGATATAACCACTTACAATAATATCAATCAAATAAACATAGAACCTTATTGCCCTTGTAAGTTATGTGACCACAACATAGAACCATGTAATATCGTGAATTTTAGACTATTAGTTGACTATAATAGGTATTAAGATACAGGTTTCAGTAAAATATAGCTAAATACACATAGAATTACTACCGTAAAATTAGCCCACTTTGCCTCCAGGGGAAACATTGCCCAAAACTTGAATTTTAAAATAAATTGGTTATTATATGTATAGTAAATTACATTCTTATGGCGGCCTAACTATTTTTAGTATAAAATAGATTATGTGAGAAGCAACACCAAGTATGACTTTTGCGTCTATCTTCATCTAGTTGTTTGCTAGAGCTTCTTGAGTGAGGTTGGTTATTTGGCGGGCAAAATCTTGGCAAAATATAGACATAAATTTCTCAAAACAGGGTGGTATTAAATGAAAAAAAAAAAACCATGACCTGTAATAAAATGAGAACAGTAGATTACATTGATAGTAGTTTTATTGGAAAAAGCTAATCAGAAAATAAGTTATGGCTTTGGGCAATTTTATCCAGTACTTTAGCAAACGGACATTGAAGACATTGCCCATCATGAAAAATAGCCTACAGTTGTCACTTTCAAGTTTTACCACTTTATGAAAATACCACTGGACGGCGCAGCGTGGGAAGGCCCCACTTAAAAAACTTACAAGGCTTAATATAATTTTTTTGAGATATTTTAGGATTTCCGAAAAAAGCGGCCAATGTTGGCTAGTTTCACGGTAATATGAAAAAATGTAACATACAACCTCTTGTAATTATATTATAATATTGCGGCAGCAAAATATTTGGCCAGCGTTGAGATCACGCAAAATAGGCACGTTAGATGTCGAGTTGCGGAAAATGGCGAGAATACAATATCAAACAACCGGCCAAGACCATGTCGGGCCATGCTCAGTATAGGGTTCCGTAGTTATTCGAAAACGGCTGGGCCGATTACGTTCGAAATGGTTTTATTTTTAAACCCACAGCCCACCAAAGTTTTTATTCTACCACTTTGTTAGCATAATTAATATGTATACCTGTACCAAATTCTAGTACTAACGGCCACTGAGCTATGCTGCGGACAGACAGACGGACATGGCTAAACTATAAGGGTTTTTTGTTTACTACGAAATCCTAAAAATAACGCATGAGGAAAAAAACCGGCCAAGTGCATGTATATCCATGCTCAGTATAGCGTTCCGTAGTTGGTCGAAACTGGCTAGACCAATTATGTTCAGGATAGTTAGTATTATCTATCAGCATTCCTTAAGCCAAATATGTAAGATATTTTTCATATTTTTCGAAATAGTGAATTTGGAAAATACCTTTACTCTTTTTGAAATACCTATTCACGGATACCCCACATTGTATTCACGTGTAGAGGAGGAACTCCAATAGTTTTTTTTTGGATATTTATTATTCGAGTTTGTCGGCTTAACTAATATGTATACCTACAACAAATTGTAAATGGTCACTGATCTAAGCAATGGGCGGACAGACAGACGGACAAACGCACGAAACGATAGATGAAGACTGATAGAGCGCTGGCACACTCTAGTACCATGCTAAGAAGAGTATGCTGACAGATAGACAGACGGACTAACGGACAGACAAACGGACATGGCGAAATTATAAGGGTTTTTTATTTTTTTATTTTAACTTTGCCCGATCATAACTAGTTTTTTTTAACGAAAAAGTGTTAACGCTTTTACAGCCAGTAACAAAAAAGCTCGTTTAAATTTGAATTCTAAAATGTTGTTAACAGAGTTCTTAATCACAATTGCGGAAATAACGCGTAATTTATTTTTATTTTTTGTTACTGGACATTGTTTTTTTTGTGATTATTAACAATTATTTCTATGTCTAGACGGATCCAAGGATAGATGGACGGAAAGAAGGATTAACCAACAGATAGATAGACAGTCAGACGGACGGACGAACAGACAGACTGTAAAAGTACTTACACCCAGAATAATTAAAAAGGCAATCATTTCAAGTAATATCCGGTCGAAATATGTCTCTTTGCAGAAATAAACGGGCAGACAAACATACAGACAGCGGATGGACAGATGAACAGACAGACAGACAGACAGACATACAGACAGACAGACGTACATGGCGAAAATGTAAGGGTTCCTAATTTACTACAGAACCCTTAAAAGTACTTACAGCCAGAATAATTGAAAAGGCAACCATTTTAAATAATATCCGGTCGAAATATGTTTATTTGTAGAAATAAACGGTTGGACAGACGGACGGACAGACATACAGGGTGTTTTTTTTCGACCGTTCAAATTCTACGTAGTGAATGTGTAGGTCATACTGACCAACTTTTACTATGGGAAGAAAGTCGAAATCGCGAAAAAAAAATCAGCTGTTTCATACATTTCGGCCGGCGTAATGCCGCCAATTTGTATGAAACAGCTGATTTTTTTTTCGCGATTTCGACTTTGTGCCCATAGTATAAGTTGGTGAGTATGACCTACACATTCACTACGTAGAATTTGAACGGTCGAAAAAAAAACACCCTGTACAGACCGACAGACAAAAAGACGGATGGACAGATAAAATAAATAAATAAATATCTAGGGACATCTTACACAAATCAACCTAGTCCCACGGTAAGCTCAATTAAGGCTTGTGATGTGGATACCAAGCGACGATATATATAATAGATAAGATAGATATAGATACTTAAATACATAGACAGCCATGACCAAGGAACAAACATTTGTGATAAATAAATACACAAAGAATGCCCTCGCCGGGATTCGAACCCGGAACCTCCAGCTTCGTAGGCAGGGTCACTAACCAACTAGGCTACGGAGGCTGACAACAGACAAACAGACACAGACAAACAGACATACAGACACACAGACAGACAGATAGACACACAGACACACAGACAGATAGACAGAAAGATGGACAGATGAACAGACAGACAGACGGACAGACCGTCAGACAGACAGACAGACGGAAAGATCGACAGATGAACAGACAGACAGACGGACAGACCGTCAGACAAACAGACAGACAGACAAAGGGATGAACAGATGAACAGACAGACATACATACATACAGACAGACAGACATTTCAAGTAATATCCGGGCGAAATAGTCATGTTTCTTTGCAGAAATAAACGGGCAGACAGACATACCGACAGACAAACAGACGGACAACAGATGGACAGATGAACAGACAGACAGACAGACATACAGACAGACAGACGGACATGGCGAATCTGTAAGGGTTCCTAATTTACTACAGAACCCTAAAAAGTACTTACACCCAGAATAATTAAAAAGGCAACCATTTCAAGTAATAACCGGTCAAAATATGTTTCTTTGCGGAAACAAACGGACGGACAGACGGACTTACAGATAGTCAGTCCGTTCAGATAGACAGACACACAGACAGAGAGACAAACAGACAGACAGAAAGATAGGCAGATGAACAGACAGACAGACGGACAGACCGTCAGACAGACAGACTTACAAACAGACAGACAGACATACAGACAGACAGAGGGAGCCAAAATGCAAGGGTTCCTAATTTACTACAGAATCCTAAAAAGTACTTACACCCAGAATAATTGAGAAAGCAATAATTTTGAGGAATCAAACGGACTGACAGACAGACATGCAGACAGACAGACAAACAGACTGACAGACAGACAAACATAGGGTAAGTTGTGGATGAATGACACAACTAAATTTCAAACCATTGTATCTCTGGTGTTTTTGAAGTTACGAGTGAGATATTATGTTCGAAGATAAACAATTTAGTTGGCTATCGAATCGCATTCTTGGTTTCCACTTATTTTCAATAGTATATGTGTTATACAACTTTAAACAAAAAATGAGATTTGTTTCATTGTGTCCTCGTGCATGTATTCAATGAAACACCTGAATTTTTACATTGAAACAGATGTAATAAATCCAATGAACTATGAAACAGACTTAACCAACATTGGAACTGTGTTATATGAAACATATATACAAGTACGCTTGCAATGAATACAAAAGGAAAGTTAATAATAACGGTAGGCTGGAGTAGGTTTAGTTTAGTACGATTCCAATTTGTTAAATGATTAATAATACCACTGAAAGATACATGAATCCGAAAGTATACAACCCAAGTTTCATTGTAACTTAACAATGTCGTAGATAACTGCGACATATTGCAAAAAAGTTATGTTTTATGTGTCCTCGTAGTATGACTGCAACCCAGTCGAACGCGGGAGGGTCCTGGGCATCTCCACGATAGATATCATACACTTTGTGACAACATAAATATCATGTTGTTTTATTGTGTACGTATGTTTTATTGTTAAACATATTACTTAAACTATTGTCATCAATGAAACATTCAACTTTTTAAACTGTCCTATCTCAGCCAATTTGAAATTTAAAAATCGTATATTTTGCTATATAATAGACTAATAGTCATCATTCTTTATGGTGTGTTAAAAAGTGGCTCTAATTCTGAAAATTGCGTATATATTCTTAAAATATTTTTGACAAAAAAGTGTATTGTTTCAATGTGTACTTATAAATAGTGTTCAGTTAAACACGGTGAGCTGTTTCATTGTAAACAAAAAATATCACGGGTAACCAACATTGAAACAGAGTTACATAAACAGTAGCCAAATAGGTTATTATATATTATGTGGTTGTTCTTAGTAAAAAGTACTGATTCTTAGGAAGATTAATTTATTAACGAATCTTTATGTCATTGGCGCATTCAGCAACCGAAAAATGTAATGAAAACAATGACATATTAATACAATATGTAGTAACAGAATGTTTTAAAAGATAAAAAATATGTTTTATGACCACTATTACTATGCATATAATTTTACGAAATAATTAATATATAATTTTATAATATATAATATATGAAATAAAACTATGAAAACGGATAAACTCGCGTATATTAACTAATTTTAACTTCATTCCGACGTTTCGAACACTTTACAGGGTTTGTGGTCTGCGGATGACATCCGTCGAGTTTATCCGTTTTCATAGTTTTATTTCATGAGATCATGAGTAATCCTCGCGGTAACCGAAGAAAATATTATATATAATATAATTAATACTAGTCACAAAAAAAATATTAAAAATGTACTACTTAGACTCTCTTGTACCGCCCGGGTTTAGCCACATAACCAAGTATTCACCAACAGGAGCTAAAGTGACCATTTTATTGTACATATAAAATTTGTCACTCTAGCTACTGGTCAGTATTTTAACCCTAGGTTATACAAGTGGGCCTTAATAGGTTGATAATGAGGTGCTAAACATGAAACATGTTTAAATGAACAGTCTCATAGAATAGTAACCTTTTGCAATTTCACATTTGGTGTACAATAAAACTATACAGTACACAACGAAACATGGACCTGTTTCATTGTACATTACATAAAAATGTTTCATTGTGAGACACCAGGGTCCAGGGTATTATTTTAAACTAAATAAAAAAAGACACCAAAACTTGAACTAATTTTAAAAGTATTTAGCTTAAGATAAACTTGAATATATATACAATGCGACAAAAATATAAATACTACCAAACTATTCTCTGTATTCTTGCAAAAAATTACGAAATATAAATAAAAATTGTTACTTTTCCTGGTTCAATTCGCTTTGAAGCATGTAGCGACGTGCTCCTTCTGCGATCATCGCTCGCACCCTGGGGAGTTGTGGAGGGTCCCTAAGCTCGTCCTTGCTTGATAGACGGGGCTAGCCGTTAAGGTCAGGTTTCCGAGATATCGCAAAGTTTCATTGTGTCCGTTTGTGTCAATGTTCCACAACTAACCCTACAGATAGCCACAGACAGACAGGTGGATGGACATGGCGAATCTGTAAGAGTTTCTAATTTACTACAGAACCCTAAGAAATACACCCAGAATAATTGTAAAAGCAATCATTTCGAATACTACGAGTATCTGGTCGAAACATGTTTCTTTGCGGAAACAAACGACCGGATAGACGGACGGACAGACAATCAGACAGGCAGTGAAACAAACAGACATACAGACAGACGGATGGACAGATAACAGAAAATATACTTTCATTCGCCAAAGAAATGTTCGTTTAAATTTGAACTTTACTATGATGTCAATAGAGTTCAAGCTCACAACTGCGAAAGTAACGAGCTAAGCCGAGGTTAGACCTGAGTCGCGTTTTATAAAGTTACATTTAAGCTTTGTAAACTTGCGGCAATAACTTGCAAGTGTAAACTCAGCTTTAGGTTCGTGATCGGCTTGCAAAGGGTTAAGAAGTACACTAGTAGAGGAGTGTATTTTCAAAAGGGCTTATTTCCACTCTTGCAATAAGGGTTATTTTTTCTATGTTTCCTTAAGATAAATTATCTCTATTGACAAAGTGGAAATAAGCCCTTTTGAGAAGACATTCCACAGTTACGATATAATGATTTCATTACAAAACAAAATACATAAGTGTGGGACAAAGTCATTTTGCGTCCAGCGGAATGTAGCCAGCAACACCATATTGCTAGTTGTGCTACGTAAAAGCTCACCTGACGCCAATAGAACGCGACTCCAAGCATAGGGGTTCCATTAAGGGAAATAATAGGAACTGCAACTGTCTCCTTGAGCAATTCACGTATCGTACCTATCACTATGTTGACTATTCCAGACGAGTGGGATGCACCCATAACTACGTAGGTAATAGGAGTATGATGCAGGTTATTATAGTAAGTATATATATTTAATTACCAAGGAGCCGAACCCATATTACAAGCCAGGTGCCGGTTGGTAGTAGACCAACATCGGGCGTCTTACTCCTCCGTCTTACCTCCTTCTCATTAAACTCTAAAATTAACATAGAAAGAAATATCTACTAATCAGAAAGTTCACAAACTTAACTTAATATTAACTTAATACTCAAAACTTAAATGATAATTAAATATGAACTTTATGTCGGAAAAAACATTGACATCTCAGTCAACAACTCGTTGTCAGGTAATCAATTTCCAGGCAAGTTCCCGTCGACGGCGCTAGGAGGCGCCAGAATTGCTAGCACATATTGCATCCTTTCACTTAATTCAATTTAAACCTTTTTCATCATGCGGCCAATATCACACGTCAAACCTAAATGGCTAATCAAATGAAATAAAAATACGAACTATATTCGTGTGGAAAAGAGAGAGCGAGTGGCGGCATGTTTACGTCATCGCGAACAGTTTAATAATGGTTCACGGAACTTTATTTTTCGTTCATCTGTAGTAACGGTAACCAGAAAAGTTTTGTTCTTTCATATAAATCATATAATGTTCTTGTCAAAACCGTTATGTGAAAGAACGAAATTTTTCCGTTCATCTTGAATATTGTGAACCAGAAATATTGTGTTCATTTACAAAACCGTTACCGTATTTAACCGTTACTAATACGAACAGAATTTATAACGGTTAAAGAACATTATCAAATGGTTAATGAAGAACGGTTCCGATCCCTGGTTTCCTGAGTACCTATGATTTAACGTTGCACTGATGTTTAAATTAATTAGTTTTCTCGTAGAATTCGCAAAATTTAATTGCAGTACGGAGCTAAAGCGAACCACGGTGTACCTGGGTATGGACTCACACTGGACCGTACCGGACGCAGAAGGGGCGCTCCGAAATTTAAACTAGCTTCGATAATGACGTCATCATTTTCATAAGAGTTCATATTCTAATTTTAATTCTCTTCTGGGGTAAGATGAAACAGTTTTTTTAAAGAAGGACGACTTTTTGTGTTACCCCATTAAAAAAACTGTTTCATCTTACCCCGCCTTACCTAGTTAATACAAGAGGCCTTAGGCCAGCAGGGGACTCATATATACAAATATAGGCTGATGATGTGGGGAAGATAGCATTTCTCTCATGATGTGACCTTAAAAAGTAGAATGAAATTGTTTGTTAATTGTTATTTAAACACGATAGTCTATAGACGTCAAACATTGTATATCAACAACGAGTTAGTTGAAGTTGCGGTGCCGAAAGTGTTGATACCTATTATGTTAAGTTTGGTTTTCTTAAGGCCTCATCGATATATCGCCGTTTTGTATTTTGAATATTTGGACGTAGTTATGCAAAAGGGACCCAAACCACATGAATTCTATTTACAGCCTTAAATCAAAACAAACAAGTAAATCTTTGAAATGACAAATCCGTGTGGATTGGTTCCGTTTGGCATAACTAGGTATAATCTCAAGGTTTTCATTAAGAACTCGACCCACTACTAATTTTAAAAGAAATTATGTTTAAAAATTGATCAAACGGGTTACTCATTTAATTTTAGTCGTTAATTTCTCGACATATTTCGATCCATTTAGTGCATCCTCATCATGGAGTACCAGTAATTATCGACTAAAATTACGTGAGTGACCCGTTTGATCAATATATAGATATATTTGAGTCTCATGTTACTTATAATTTTAAATAAATTAAATTTTATACTAAAACGTTTACCATCGATTGCATAATGGTGATGTAAAAATATGCACCTTATTTTGAAAATAAAGGAAAAATGAATACGTGAATAATGTTAAGCTTGTAGGTGAATTTATTCTCATTAGGTGCTTACACGGAACATTTTACGTTACCTACAAAGTTCACGAAAAGTGAACCAATTTTGGTGTAATCCAAAAGGAGGAGTATGCTCAGGATCCCATGGACTGCATTTAGAACAAACGAGTTAATATTGCTAGAGCTTAATATTACAAAGCTTTCAACTGTTTGTCAGGAGAGGATACTCAGATTATTCGGGCATATCATGCGTTCTAACCAGCACAGTCTCCACAGGGACATTATTCTCAGCAAAGGCCAACGCTCCAGGGGTGGAATACTGATAAGGTGGACTGACACCATGAAGAACTGTGGAACTTGTGGTTCCATGCAGATGGCAGTCCATATGGCCCTAGACCGCGTCAAGTGGAAGAATTTCACTGTTGGTCACGATCCTCAGCCATGAAGGAGTGACTGAGAAGAAATCCAAAAAATCTTGATTAATTGGCTTAAGCAGAATCTCTAAGTCAATCTCGTTTTAAAAGGTTAGCTTTAAGGTTTTACATGTATCAATCTTCCTTTGTGCAAGCGTCATTTACTTAAAATACTTTCTGATTTCGTACAATGAAATGTTTTATTACTAAGTACTACAAAATAAATAAAAATGGGTCACTGCTGAAAATACAAAGTAACTTGATTTTATGGCTCCGAAGAGTCAAGTCAAGAAATATCGTTTCTTCTTACAAATGTTTTCAAGCTATTTTTCTTCCTGGATTCTGATTTTCGAGTGATGTCATTTTGTTGTTAATATTAATAATATTCGTTGATTAATATTCGCAGCATAATTCTGGCTTATAGAAATAATTACGTCATAATAGTCATAATTATGTATTAAGTAGGTACATTCAACCAATTGGAACCCCAAGAGAAAATAATATTACTGTATGATATAGCTGACTGAATATACAAACGATACTCCTCCTAAAGTATGTGAGGCTGCTCCCGCGTTTCTGCTACTGCAGCTGTGGTCGGGTCGCATTCCACGAAGGTGGGACGGTCGTTGCACCGTCATTTGGGGACGGTGTTGAGAGGCTGTTGAAGGAAAATTTGCCATGGGCATGGCGAGAGAGAAAATTATTTTGGTGATGATGATGCGGTAAGGCATGGCAAAGTCCGATCTGAGAGAGATCTGAAAAGGAAGACAGATGGAGAGAGAGAGAGAGGCTGGTGCTTGACGCTCGATGCCCGAGGCAGTGCCATGATATAGCAATATGTTGGTTCTTTTATTTCCTGCAGGCCTAGCCCAGAAGGCATTCTGCATGTAGGAGAATGACAGATTCGAATGAAAAGTCACGTGATCATTTCTGTACATTATTATGGTCACGTGACTTATCGCTTATCATATACGATTGCAGATTGGCGTCTTGGCTAGGCCTGCTGCTATTTGATTGAACAAACATTAAAGTTATCGAGATTTCCCAGAAACAACACATTAAAGTCTCTTCTGACTACAATATCAGGTTTTCTTGAGAGTCCTCTTGTTGCAGGCTATATTGTACTTTATTGTTCTTCGATATCGTAACAAGTGTAGTTGAAAACCGATCTACAGACTACTTTTATTATACGCCGTTTATCATATTGTCATATGACATTTGTTTATGTACATTGGCGAAGGGAATCAATAATAATATTTTCTACGAACCCTGTAAAGTTTCAGTCCGGATGTAATTAATTAATATACGCGATATGATCCGTTGTCATAGTTGTTTCAGGAATAAATAATGTTTTAACACGTTCAATGCGGTAGCCCCGTACCAATGCGGTAGGGGGTCTAGCGACCCCTTACAATGTATGGTTAATTACGAGTTAAGCTAATTAATTGGCGCAGCGAAAGTGTTTAATAAAATACATTTGAAACTCACACTGATATAATAGCTGGGGCCTATTTCTCGAAAGCTTGTAACTTGTAATACAAGCGGAAGTCCTTATCTAATGTTTAAAATTAATTTCTAATGACATTTTCACAAAATTTTATTAAATAAGAACCTTAAACAATCTAAGAAATAATAAATCAATAATAATAAACACTTCATACTAAACTAAATATAAAACTAATACTTAATTAAATATCAAAAAGATTTCCCCCCTTCGGCATAGTGCCCAAAACGCTGGCAGCATTCCCTCGCTGAATCGCTATGCTGATTCGTTGAGCGAGGAAGCTGCCAGCCCTTTTATCCCCGGTACACTCTACGAGCCTTTTTGCTAAATCATTATATAGTTTTCTAGCGTTGGAACCCCACGAGCCTAGAGTCTCGACACCGAATGTATCTAATTAATAGCGTTAAAAAGAGACTTCCACTTGTATTACAAGTTACAAGCGTTCGAGAAATGGGTCCCTGCTTGCTGAATGTAAATATACAGGGTTACTTTTTCACCGATGCAATACATTTTACAATTACAATACAAGTAAAAGTCAGTTGAATTGAGAATCTTTAATACAATACTTTTTGAAGACGGTTAAAAATAGTACATTTTCAGCATTAATAAAAAAAAAATCTCTACCACCCCGATAACAGACAGACATACATGACGAATCTGTAAGGGTTCTGTTAATACTTGAAGCAAAACTCTTACAATATTAGTAGTAACCTTAACCGTTAAACGGGCAGACAGATGTCAGAAATGCGCAAAATTGGACTCTTGCCACTTTGATACAATGTTGAAACATGGTGGGGAAAATATTCCCTGCCTTATAAAGGGTTGAGTGCCCTTTTGTCGAGTAAGCTTTAAAATCATAGCACCTTAGGTGTTTTATTCTTATTACTTACTAAATTAAATTGAATTTTCTCTTAGTAGATTAAATTGTATTGATCTGTCGATGGTTTACGATGAATTTTACGCATACAAATAGATTTACGCTGGTTTTACAGCGTGTTCTATTTGACGTTGCTCCGCGATTTGTAAATTCAAGATATTATTTTTTCATTCTGTTCGTAGTGGTTGATAATCCAGAATTAGTAGATATCAGTACCCAATCAAGATTTACTCGTAATAAACAAACGAGATCACACAAATTGTATAAACGTCTCATAGGAAATTCCAGCGTGGGTGCTTAAAACTTGATTGATTTAAGCCGATCATAAGTCCACTTCTACTATTATCCCTAAACATAAGCCTCTTACTTTACCCGTCAGAGATACAACCCGTCCTAATTGAATTAACCACGTTTATCCAAATGGTCAACATGAAATCTGGCGATGGCAGTTCTATAGGGACTCATCAATCGTATGACACAAATCCGTTTTAACTAACAATATACGATTAGTCAGCCTCCGTAGCCTTGGTAGTGACCCTGCCTACGAAACTGGAGGTTCCGGGTTTTTAAAAATTGGTTAAACTCACATCAATTCACCTAAATTACGGTCAATTGTTGCAGAAATAATCACCCTAAAAAAACGTATCTCCGTTTCATTTCATTTGTTATTATTTTGAAATCAATTAAGGCTTTTGTTTACATTAAAATTATGTCCCAAAATTACTCATTATAATAAAGTGCAACTAGAAATTATATATACCTAAAGATTAACATAGATTCAAACACTTAATCCACTCAACACTTCAATTAAGACTCACTCAAGTCTTAATTGTCGAAATCTATTAATGGAAACAGATTTACTGTTTAATGTCCATGTTGGGTTTTAATATGTAAATATCAACACATGTGCTGAAATTGTACAGCAGATTCATTGTGTGGCAATGTGGTTCATGTACCAAATAATTAACATGAACAATAATTTAATACGAGAATGTTATAATGTATTATTGCTACTATGAAAAAGTACGAATATTAAGCCTTAATTATACACTTGGACTCTAGGTTGATTTTTGTATGGTATTTAATATCAATATTAATTACTTAATGTTTGGTACTTTGGGTACCATACTACAGGGGCCTGTTTTAGAATTTATTTTAGTTTTTATCTAGTTTTAGTTTAATAATGCTTTTAAAATTACCTAAGTAATTGTACTTTGTTTCAGTAAAATATATCTCATTTTATTACATACTTAATTAAGCTTCCAATCTTCGTCCTAGCAATTCAATGAAAACAAGTCACTGGAATTCGGAATATTTGGGAAAATTCTTGATAATATTCTTCGCATATTTATTGCCAAGCTTTAGTCTTTTTATTGGACAGTGTTCGGCAACACATTCATATAAAAAAAATGGCTTTATCACTGATTTGGGTTGTTATTTATAGTTCACATAAGACTTTTGTTCTTTTTTTATAACTACCTACTGAAAATAAATAAATCATTGGTACTTATGTAATTTCCCATTTGACAATTTTTTTTCCATCAAATAAAAATATGACGCCAGTATTCGGCACACGGAACATCATTATCCCGGAAAAAAGAAAGTATATCAATTCAATTTTTTTTTGTATGTATGTTAGCTGATATTTCCGAGAATCGTGTACCGATTTTAAAATTTCTTTTTGTGATCGAACGTGTATTACCCCGAGATGGTCTCATTGGCACCAAGTTGGGGTCTGATGATGGGATCTTGGATAAATCGAGGGATCTCTTCAAATGTTATAGGTAGGCACATGTATGGCGCTTTTGGTAATTTTTATTCATTTACAAGAATTTGCATTGAGAAAGTAGGATTTGAGGAAACCAATGATGGAAACAAATCAGGGATCTTGGAAACTCGGTTGTAGTCGGTCTATTTAGTGATTATTCATCATCATCAGCAGCCTATAATAGTCCACTGCTGGACGTAGGCCTCTCCTACTATGCGTATAGACCCATTAGTGATTATTATTTTACATATTTTCGGGTTACATACATTAACGGTTACGCAAACAGTATTCAGCAAATTAAATTAGTACATTACGAAACGAGTTCATTACGAATTCCAAACGAGTGGTGATGTTTTAAAACACGACCGATAGCGAGTGTTTTAAATCGACACGAGTTATGAATTTCGTTTTTGCACGTACAGATGGTGCCTTTTTTAGGCTCTAGTGCGAGAACTGGGTAATTTTACGTCAGGTTCAGAACTTCGGAGGGCCATCTGTACTAAAAAACGTCGTACGAAATACATGCAAAACGGAAATTCGTAACTCGTGTCGATTTAAAACATCGCCACTCGTTTCGAGTTTCATGTTTTTCACCCTTGTGTCTTAATAAACTAAGTTATCTATTCATGTGACTATTGAGATTAAGGATTAACCCTTCGTATGCCCTGTTCCGTATCCGATTTAAGCCTTTTGGACATTAAATTACAAACTTATTTTTTTTTGACATCGGCATACAAAAGGCTAAGGTTTTCATGACACTGGATCAGGAGGTTCAGCACATGATTATTGCGACAGTATTTCGCCGGAAGATAAAATTTCCCTCTTTTATTCATATAGTTAGTAAAAGATGGAAAATCTATCTCGCGGCGACATACTGACGTATCCATCATGTGCTAAGAATACAGTTGATACAGTCGCCAGTGTGTAAATCATATGTTAAAAGTCACAATCGTGGATGTTGAGAATTTGTTCAAGGTATGTCTGGGTGCTTAGACAAGTTGCCAATCGCTAACGCTTAATCTTCAGGCAGCTAACTGTCTTTATCGCACTAATATGAAAGAGTGACAGAAAGGGATAACCACGATACGCTACTAAGCGCTAGCGATTGGCAACTTAGCTAAGCATCCATATTTCATGATAATTTTCTCATGAAAATATCGAGTAAGTTACGGTAATTTTGAGAATCCTGTACAATGTGTACATTTCTATGTACGAGTACAGTCAATTGTAAAAATATGTATCGAATTAAAATGCACCGGGACATATTTTTGAGCATTTTTATATACTCCTTATTTTGCCTTGCACTAAGAGGTACTTATTTGTAACCGTCAGATACACAAAGCTTATAAAATATACAGTGTATGAGCGTAATTTTCAGTATTGCTATTTCTCATTACCTCAAGATAAGCCATGTAATGGAACTAAGCTCCCGTGGACAACTTAATAAGAAAAACTTGATAAAACATATTCCCAGAAGACACGAGATTGTGCAAGCAAGACACATTATAAAATAGATCAGAGGTAAACGGCAGCAGGTAACATCATCCGGCAAAATATAAAGTCAAGTTATCATTTCCACACATTATTATGGTCACGTGACTTATCGCTTATCAGGATTGCAAATCTTATGTCTAAACGCACATGAAACCCTTCGAGCACAATTCTTTATCCAACTCATACTAGAACATTTCTTAATATTTAGCGCTATTAAAGCTAGCTGTAAATTAATAAATGAAGTCGAAGAAGCTATACCCTATAAACTTCCCCGTATCCTATTAACCACGGGCCACGGATGCAATCAAGAGATCAGGAATCCTATTAGTGTAGATCAATATGAGCATTCAAGGCGTGTATCGCATATTTAATAGGGTCATCGGATGCTTCAACGGGTTATGCATTAATCAGACTTTAGTATATGCAAGTTTATTACCTATACCGTGTGATCAATCCAAAGAGGTACATAGGTCAGTGGGAAGACATCTAAAACTATTATAGAGAAGTTTGAAATTCGAAATATTCACGTCACGTTTTGATTTTGGATTGTAAGACTTGGTTACAACTTTTTTTTTTGTATAGGTAAGTCACACAATTAACTTATACAGAAAATTATAATATTATCAAAAATGTTTGAGATGTTTGAAATATATAGAAGTAAACGTTACAGTATTTTCCAGAAAAATATTAAGCACTCGGCGGGCGAATAAACAACAGTTTTTCTGCCCTCCAGGCGGCAAACAGCACATTGCCGGCCACTCACTGTGCTAAACTAAGTTGCCGCCTGCCGGCTCCGTTGAGCAGAAAAATTGTATACACACCTCGGCCGTTAAATGAGAAAGCCTCGGATCAGATGTTTGTCGGCCTCGGCTTCGCCTCTGCCTAATTAGACGTCATCCGAGACATTTCCCACTTATACGGCCTTGGCATGTAATCTACTATTACATACCTAGTACCTACTCAGTTCACAGGTAAGCACTAATAATCTGTTAACGAAAAAATTACTCAACTTCTTCAGTTTCGCAATATTAGCAAGTATACAATGTGACATCACAAGATGAAATACAACCTTACATCTCTCAGATCTCCATTATCAAGCACTGAACCCGCCGCTAGGACGACAACTGCTCGGAACGAATTGATTACTAAACTTATGATATTGATTACGAACAAATTACAGAGACGGGTGGTGTAAACGGACCATGTTCATTATTTTTTCATAAAATAAAATATAATGTAAGCTGTAAAATGTTTACCCTGTATGTTGATTTGCGTGTCGAAAATGGTACAAAGCATACCGTTCCAAGGATGCCGTGAGCACTAATATTGATCAATGAACAGACCACATGCAAAGCATTCCACCCTCCTTGTCTTAACTTAACGCTAACCTGGCGTTCTAAGCCTGGTGTGGTAGCTGTAGTTTAGTCTTGCATCGATCGTGCACTTACAATACAGTGGGAAATAGTATTTCGACAAAATTCACTCATGCATTCCTAAGACTAAGAAAAAACCGACTTCAATCGTTTTCTCTAAGATCCCACCAGACTTCGATTTGGTGCCAACGAAACCATCTCCAGGTTATACCGGTTTAATAAAAAAAAAACTAAAACGGGTTCACGATTCTCGGACACATTGAGACATAAAAAAACACAGTCGAATTGAAAACCTCCCCCTTTTATGAAGTCGTTTAAAATGAGCAAATAATGTTGTTTAAAGATAGGTCCAATTCAAAAAACAATAATGTTTCTTTTATATTTTTTTCTTTTTATAACGCAAATCAATTCAAATACTCTTTTCATCACACTTGCTGTCTAAGCGCGCAATTGCTAGCGCGCGTCGCGGGAGTAATTAGAAAAGTGAAATTCCCTAGGGAGTAATAAAAATGTCAGTACGTCATTTTTAGTAATATTTTATCTTAAAACTTATTTTTTTGTCGGCAAGTGTGATGAAAAACATTGTATGCATCACGGTCGGTAAGCGGAAAACTAACTCGAGTCATAAAAGCACTGTGGTCCCGCGCCCTAAGAAGGGCGGTCATAGGCATTACGCGCAGTTAACAGCTGCATTAATGCATGCCAAAGCATGTAATTATGAAATATTATAGTAAATTACAGTTAAATAATCAAACTATAGTACTATAACGATATTTTATTAGGTTTATAGAACTATAGTTTGTAACAGTAACAGTACTAGAGCACTTAAATTATATCGGTAAGAAAATAAAAATAAAGTAATAATTACAATTATATATTTAAACTAATTACATCTAATTTAAACGAATTACTGTCCAGAATGATTATCTTATTACATTTTAAATAGTTCTACCTGTAATTAAATTAGTGTATACAATTAAAATATAGAATCTACGTGTCGCCTAATGAACATCTCTCCTTATGACTTGTAATAATTCATAACTAGTTATAACAAATTTACTGCATACATGATTGCTTATATTCGCTATGCCCGGTACTCCCATCAAACCCCCATTTCTCTATTTAAACAAACTCGTTAGTGAGATCAATATTTTTTACAACATTTTTTCGTGATTCTAGTATTCTGCATGTTGTATGGTCCAAAAATATTGTGATTATATTTCGGCAGATGATTCCGTAACATATACGTAACTCACTGATGGATAACACAGCTTCTTAGCCTCCAAATTTTGTTGATAGGATGGTAACGCATTCGGAAACTTCATATTAATAATTTTTTTTCATCAAATTATACTGATGATTACTCAACTTTGCCTTATTTATAAAAGATAACACTTCATCCACAGAATTGATGTGAGATTGACTGGATTCACTAAGCAAGAGTTTATCGATGATCTACCTTAGCTAGCTCCACTAATCTGCGCCGTTTGGACCTTTTGCTGCAGTCCATGAAATCCTTTCTAAAATTATGGCCACTCGTTGAAGAACAATCACTACCCGGCAGGCACTCTGCTAGGTGCACGGTACTATCTACATTTTCATTCGATAGATTACAGACTTCAATGCTGTTCAGGCAATCACTGTATTTTTTTAACATACGAGATTTTGATCGCTGGATCTTTTTCCAATTGCTGTCTATTATTAAATAACGAATAATAATATATTCTCTTGCATAAGTGAGAAATCTTCTCATGTAAGTTATCGGTATTGACATTTTCAACATCTGGCAGTAACTGTGATAGTGTTTGAAACACTTGACGAATTCCTTCAATGTCGCAATCGGTCTTCTTAACAGACAATCAAGTCTCAAAAATAAGAATTCTTATAAAAAACACTTAAAATGTGTACCTAAAATAAATAAATAAACAGTTAAATAAAAATTAGTTTTTTCGTAGCATGTTCTACGCCTTTGAACGCAAGGCGTAGACCTCTTCTATAGCCCACAATCGCAAGTCAACGCAAAATTTCTTAATTTATTCGTAAAATTGAGTTTTTAATAAACATTATTATATATCATTTATTACTGGCATCGGCCGGCATAGTAGTTAAAAGTTTCGATAAAAATCAGAAAACACTAAATAGTATTGCGACTTAACTGCCTTGGCGTAGCACCTCATTAGTAAATATATTATGTATTCATAATTTAAAAAGAACCACAAAACATATAATGCATACCTTCAACTTGAATATTCATTGCAAAGCAAACGTGTACCAATATTTTTTTTTTGAAAAAACTCGTGTCGCGTATTACGCTAATGAGCTTCTTGATAACACAAGTAACACGGACTTATCCATTGTGTTGACTTCAGATGACCAAAAATAAATGTTCTATAAAACAAGTTGCAATTATTTTTATACCATGACTTAATATGACTAATAGGTAAGTAATTAGGATAATGATAATGATATTATTCAATCATCGTCATTGGACCTCTATAACCTACTACGGGACCACAGTGAAAAGCTCTCGTTAGTAATTCCGTACTTACTTCCCTTGATGCACAATGTACTATTATTGAACACCTAAATAAATGAAAACAAAAACTACAGAGAAAGCATTATCATAGAGTTACAGTGCTCGGCCGTTATGAAGTCAATCCTGACAGCTGTCAGTTTAGTACAATATGTGTCAAAAAATGACGTTATTGACAGATATGTATTAAACTGACAGCTGTCAGGATTGACTTCTTAGCGGCCGAGCACTGTAGACAACAGGCGGTGGTATCGGGATATCATATATGTAGATGACATAGACATACCTGCCATAAAACGTATTAAACCTACCTAAATATATATAAAGTACCACTATCAGACTACATTACCTAACTGTTACAACAATTTCAACATACTACAATTTGAACTACAAAATTATGAACCATTTATAAGGATCTCCGTGGCTCAGTCTGGCGTCAAATTTATCACCCGCAGAGGAAAATATAGTGATAATATTTTACCGCGGACTCTGTAATATGCCCACAGGAACGCTTATGTGGATTAGTTAATTCTGGGAGGCTACGGTCTTATCTAGAAAATGTCGTGCCTCGAAAGTGTATGTACAATTTTTTTCACATCAGAACACGGATACTCGTATATAATAGATACTATACTATAATAGACTATAATAGATACTATATATGTACAATTTGTACATTATGTACAAGGATCGGACAAACGCCCGTCATTTTGAAAACATAACCCTGTTCCGTACAGTAGATACTTCCTTATCTTATGATGTTAACATATTTTATTGACTTTATTGTATGAGATTTTTTTAATAACTCTATCACAATGTATATGTCGGAGATATGAGTTACTAAATCTAGAAAACGATAAGCAATGTTTTGCTTGGAGTGGTCTTTGCTTGGTCCATGCAGGTTTGCAGGTAGATGATACCAACCTATGAACAGGTGGCTGGTGACCTGACAGTATAAAAGGTCACTACTGCAGTGTTCATCAATTCATTCCCGTGTTAGACATAGAGCGATTCACTCTTGTCTCGTTATGTGAAGGGTTTACATTCTTACGAAGGAAGTTGTTTCTATGGGGTGTGCATCTGTGCATGGACGCAAGCTTAGAACTCTCCATTCGTTTTCTACTACTGCGTAGATGCGTGGATACAAGATTCTGAGTGCTGTTGGTGGCGAGTAACGAGAAGCTAGGAGGCAGATAACTGGAGTCCTAGGCCTCTTAGCTCGGCTGTCATTAGGGTTCCCGATATCAGCAAGTGGGATAAAGGATTCAGACTAGCCCCACAATGAGTGCTAGTAATGTACCTATCACATGTAAACGGTAAGGTTTAAAATCGACAACAGTTGGTAAGGTAATGATTGTTTTCAATGTTTGCAGTTAAGTTTGATTTGAGTCGTGATTTAGAAAACTGCAATGTTCTTTTTTTTGGTGATTACTGTTGTAAGAAAACATGTGGGTAGTTATCCTACCCATTTGACAAAAAAAAGAAATAAAAACAGTAATTCTAGTGATTTCAAAGTATGTCATGACCCATACTTGTTACTTACTTAGTTGTGAAATACTAGCAGTACCAAAATATGGGCAGGTAGCCCTTTGTTTTGTTTTGTTTGTAGTGTGCCAAAAATTAATTCTTTGTCGTGACAAACATTTTCTATCCGTGCCTGTTGTGAAAACTTTTCTATGCGTGTGAAATTACCGTTACAGATGTTCAACCTCAAGATCACTGTGAGAGTGGTCAGCGGTTTCGTCCATGATGACTATGCTGTGGTGATGACAATTTTTTGCAAGGTGTACACGAAAATAAGAGAAAAACTGCCAAAGATGCGAGTTTTGGAGCAACAGAAATAAAAGGACAGGTTTCGTTCCAATTGTTTTAATGCAAAATTCGAAGTAGTCATTTAAAAATTAACGGTTGACATTTGTTTGTAGCGTGAAGTTTTGTGTCCTCAAAACGTTTTATTATTTGCGAGATTAACTTGGTTGTAGTAAAGTGAAGTCCATCATTATTTTAATGACAAAGTATACTAGATGCCAATACCCTAAACTTAACTTTCTAGTCTCGTTAGAGCCCAACCTCATCGGGCTGAGCCCGCGTGCAAATTATTTCTGTGATGAAACTGATACCGTACAATTTGATATTTTCAGTTCAACATGGTTAACCAGAGCAACCTGCCGGCATCATGGCTGTTGCTGTCATCACGTCCCGACGGCGTGGCAGAGGAAGACTGGTGTCGCTACTGCCTATCGTGAACACGTGGTGCAACGCGTGGCGTGCCCACACCATTACAACAGACAGCGTTGTTGATACGGTGAGAAGTTCACATTTTGTTGGGCTATTTGAGCCCTGGGCTAATTAGTGAAACTAATGTTGTAGTAGTAATCGCGGGATTATCCTTTTGAGTTTATCAAATTGAAAATGCCGACGATGATGATGAAGGTCATGATGAAGGTCATGATGAAGGTCACGATGAAGGTCATGATGAAGGTCACGATGAAGGTCATGATGAAGGTCACGATGAAGGTCATGATGAAGGTCATGATGAAGGTCATGGTGAAGGTCATGATGAAGGTCATGATGGTGGTCATGATGGTGGTCATGATGATGATCATGATGATGATCATAATGACTGTCATGATGATGGTGATGATAATAATTTCTTATTATTTGGGCTGTCAATAGTTTCAGTTTGACTTCTTTAGTTCAATTAAAATTGTAAGTTTTATTGAAATTAATCAATTAGTTTGCAATCGTGGAATGAAACTTTTTACATTTTTGTTGGGTTCAGTTTTCTCAGACTATATACACCATTTATCATTCGTAGTCGTAAGTGTAAAATCGGATCTATTTTTCCGTCTCAGTGCGGCCACGATTGTGAGTGGCGTGCGTTTGGTTTAATGGTGTATGTGGTCAAGGCGTTTAGATTGTGCGACAGCCATGTAGGTGGTTGTTAAGACTCAGTTGCTGGGTGTAGCATCTGGAGTATTGTAACTGCTGTGAGTACTGCAACCCATTTGTTGGTTTGTTGAAGTGTTTCATTTGACTATTGTAGAACTGTGTCGGTTACTGGCTAGTAAAGTAGTAAGTACATAGTTAGACTGACTAATTTCGAATGTTAATGAAGTTGATTTTAATTCCCTGGGTTGATTAAACGAGTACCTTAAGAAAATATGATTCTGAATTGCGGCATTAAAATTTTCTATTAACTACTTTAAATGCGGAAAGGGTAATTTTTAAATTTAATGAGTTCTAATCATGTGAGTCATGTGAGCTTTCAATGGACCGAGAGCAAGTCCGAGGGATTGAGCGTGATCGAATAATCGCATCGGAAGTTCCGGAGCATGTAAAAGGTGCACGTGGACTGCTTTTTATGTGCAGTATACTCTTTGCGAGGAGTAGCACTTACGCGGCTGAGATGGTTCTAACTTCTGATAGGTTATTGGATCCTAACAATCCGATGGACAAAAATGAAATCTGGTGGTTATGGTGTAACCTGGTTGAGTAATTTACGTTTTTGTTTGAGTCGAGAGGTTGACTCATTTGAATCATTCATTAATTGAGATCATTTTGACTTATCATTTTGGTAATGCCACAAAAAAAAAAAAAAAAAAAAGTTATTGTTGTTAAACGGGATGAAGTGATTATGTCACAATGTGAGTTTACGATGGACAAGTCACGTTGACTTGGGTTTTTTAATTTTGATTTTACTGGTAACTAAAACTGAGCTGGTGGCACTATCAAAATTGTCTAACAAATTGAAGTTCATGATGATTGAATACAGATAACATTTTGTTGTTAATTAAAATGCTAGAAAGGCAAGTACCAATTGAAGTAGATGAAGATTGTTGTGGTATGAAGGATGAGGTTCTCAGTTCGGTTGGTCGACCGTACCAGAGGCTTGATCGTAGCCGTAGCCCGTTAGAAGTCGGTGTCTACCTTTGAGTAGTCCGTGGGTACGCGGTGCGCGATAAGCTCTGGCGGAGGTCGGGTCTTGTAGAGACCGTAGAGTCATAGGGTTGACTCGGCGATCCCTTGGGGATGCGCGTAGTGTGGTTATGTGATAACCAATAGGCCACGAATGAGAGACCTGCTTCCGAAAGTTTGCCGTCATGTGTTTTACGTAAAAGGTGGCTATGAAAGCCAAGTGGTACTTGTCTGGTCTTGCATTTAAATTGGTGGTAATGAATTGACTTTAAGTGATCCTAAATTCAGTTGCAAAGAATAAAATTATTTTCCTTGAGTTGATTTTACGTAGACAGATAATTTGGTCAGGAGTAACCGAGTGGTGACAAAGATTACTGATGTACGTGTTTGTTTCAGATACAAGCGAGGACGCTTGTCTTGTCAGTATGGCCGTGTCGGAGATATGAGTTACTAAATCTAGAAAACGATAAGCAATGTTTTGCTTGGAGTGGTCTTTGCTTGGTCCATGCAGGTTTGCAGGTAGATGATACCAACCTATGAACAGGTGGCTGGTGACCTGACAGTATAAAAGGTCACTACTGCAGTGTTCATCAATTCATTCCCGTGTTAGACATAGAGCGATTCACTCTTGTCTCGTTATGTGAAGGGTTTACATTCTTACGAAGGAAGTTGTTTCTATGGGGTGTGCATCTGTGCATGGACGCAAGCTTAGAACTCTCCATTCGTTTTCTACTACTGCGTAGATGCGTGGATACAAGATTCTGAGTGCTGTTGGTGGCGAGTAACGAGAAGCTAGGAGGCAGATAACTGGAGTCCTAGGCCTCTTAGCTCGGCTGTCATTAGGGTTCCCGATATATATATTTAAGAGATCCCAACACCTTACTTGTACACGATTATGAATTTATGACATTGGTCACTAATAATGATTAAATATCAAAAAATCTAAATCGTTTATTGGTTACAATCATGATGTGTACATGTATTGGCAAATTGTCTAAGCACCCTGTTCCCTCTTGCTCCACGATCGAGATGTCACCCTGTATGTTCTTTGTTTTCCACACGAAAACAGATCACATTTCTGTTTCATTCGGTTAGCGATTGGATATTGCCACGTGGTCTATCTAAATGATATTTATATTAATAACCAATTTTTATTTATTGTACCTTGTGTCCAACCTGTCGACAAATTAACCAATATTTCAATATTATTTCTATCCAAATATTATTTGAAAATGTAGAGTGGATCGTCTTTAATCGTTCCACTCATGTATTCAACAAATGTTTTTACATAATTCAGTAAATTCTTTGATCTGACACTTGTCGACAGTCCCTAATTGAAAACCCAATTCAACCTCAATCAATGATGTTGGAAAATTAAACAAGCGGCCTCAGCACATTTTGTGTTTGACAGCAAGTCGCAGCTACTTGCCCGGCTCTTTTCGATTGCATTGATGAAAAAGAGACGTCAGGCTGCGATTTGCTAGATTTTTGACGAGTGTTCATGAAAATCAGTCGGTAGGAAAAAAAATTAGGACCGGATCCAACGTAATTTTAACATATTATAGAAATATTAAAAACCTGGGAAATCGTACAAAACGAAATTTGCGGTAAGTAATTTTTTTTTTTATATATTTATTTTCAAGACTACAATTTATGTACATAGATAGATTAAATCTAACTAATCTACTTAACCTAACCTATATCTAAGATTGGCCCTTGTGGCATTGTACCGAGGATGCTGGCGGCATTTCCTCGCTGTATCGCAATACTGATGCGTTGTGCGAGGAAGACGCCAGCTCTTCGGTCTTTAAATTTTAATTAGTACCCTAGACACATCATCAGCCTATGATAGTCCACTGCTGGACGTAGGCCTCTCCTATTAACTATGCATATAGACGCATTAGGAGGTAAATGCCCATAATCGCCACGCTGGGCAAGCGGATTGGCGATCGCAGTAATGTGCCCACTATGACGACGCTGCTGCCCGTCATCAATCAAATCAAAGAATGGTCAGTGACACTTCAATCCTTTAGTCGACTCTTACGACACCCGCAGGAGGAGTTGGGGTGGTGACAAATGTATTCTTACTGCCGTCACCACACGGCTGTGCTGTACCCTAGACACTTTATGATATTTTAATATTATTTTTCCCCAATACCTGACCTATTTCCAAATCAAGTCGAATAATAAAAATCTAAAAAAATGCTCTTTTAGAGATTTCAGACCAGTGCCATCATGTAAAAGGAATTAGGATAAATCTTTACTACTCTCACAAAGATAATTTCTTTAAGAAAGAATATTATTTGTATTATCCGGCAGAAAATCTTTCGAATAAAGCTGCAACTGTCACCCATTCAATATTGCATTTTCTATTTTGTTCACAAAAGAGCTATTTTAACTTTAGTAATACTTTGGAAGCACTTTATAAAGCTATCACATTTTGTGAACTATTGACTTACAAGCATTTTTGGTAACATTTGCAGTTGCTACTGCAAAGAGCTGTTATCTGACAGAGTGAGATGTAAAGTTGTGCTGAAAAGTGTTCTTGTTCTTCTTTTTAACTCTTTCCATTGCCTCCTAAACCCCAACTCTTCCTGTTTGTGTCGTAAGAGCCGACTAGGGATTGGAGTGTCACCATCATCATAGTGGTTACACTACTGTGGTCACCAACCTCAGCTCAGCGTGGTAGTTACGGGCATTAACCGCCGAGGTGCCTATGTTAAGCAGTGGACTAAAATAGGCTGATGATGTATGACAGTCTTCTGAGTATGATTGAATTTATTATTGAGACATAATAACTATGAATATGATTAAACTATTAGGTAAACTCACGTGTAATTAATTAGTCACTGAGCCCGCGTTCACGCCTCGCGACAGTGCTTGATTTTTTTTTTATTTCATTTGTAACTTACAGCTAGGACCAAAGCATTACAAACTTAGTATTACAAATATAATTGTTATTTATTTATAAGCGACAAAAATATACAATATTAAAACTATAATATTATCAAACTACACTACTAAACTAAATCTAAAAACGGCCCCCGCGGCATGGTTCCAAAGATGCTGGCAGCATTACCCCGCTGGATCGCGAGGCTGATCTGTTGAGCGAGGTAGCTGCCAGCTCTTGGGTCACCTGTGGTATCTTTGAGTCTCTTTGAAAGTTGTTTAAAGAGACTCAAAGCACCAGAGCCCCACGGACCCAGGGTCTCGACGCCGAAAGGAATAAAATTATAGTCAGCGCCGAGACCACTGTATTTTCCTACCTTAGCACTTTCAGCCGCCTCTGCTGCTGCTGCTGCCCTTATGGATGTCCGGTGGAGATGTGACGGGGCTCGTGTGTCTACACATGTTGCATCCCACACTAGCACCCGTCCCATACTCCATGGAATCAGAGACATCCCATCCGGTCTCTTGCCGTCGGTCCTTGATATGCCGGTAGGCTCTAATAGAGCCGGGACATTGACCGACGCAAGAGCCCTACGGATGATGTCGTTAAGGGCAGCATGTCTTGAGAAGCGGCCCGCACTCCTTTGGCAGGAAAGTCCGTGGTGGCCCAGGCGGTCCACCTCGTGGCCGCAGGGGCAACGATGCGGGGCGCAGACCGGGACCCCGAGACGGAGACAAACTGAAAAACGGAGGGTATTGGGGTCTAAAAAGGTTCCAGTATTTGGGGAAGGATGTGCATGGAGCCAGAACCCGGCTTCTTTTGTGCTGTCGGCTAATATTCTGGCTCGTTCATTAGTGCACGACTGTGAAAGTAGGGAATCTAAAACTAATTTACACGAAATGTCGTCCCAACTCCAAATATAATTGTCACATACATTCATTCACAAAACATTCCCTTGCATTCGTTCATCAGATTTGCCATTCCCGACGGGCATCACATTGGGGGGCATGGAGTTCAACTTGCATATCGCACGCCGTAGCGGCGAGTGGCGGGACAGGGTGCCTAGACAAGTTGCCAATCGCTAGCGCTTCAACGTCAATCGTTAGCGAAAGGCAGCTAGCTGTCTTCGTCGCACTAATAGGAAAGAGTGACAGAGAGGGAAAACTACGATACGCTACTAAGCGCTAGCATTTGGCAACTTGGCTACGAGTAAGCATCCAGGGCGGTGCGGGCGTTCGCTGGCTCCAGCAGTCGCGGCGCGCGAAGTCGGTTGCGGGAGTCCGGCACAAATAAGCGCATTACTTCACTGACTAGTTTGATGGAGATGGATAATGGAGACCTGGGCTCTCCGAAACATGTCGCGCGTGAGCTTATCTGTTTAATTATATCCTGAGTCTGATGTTTACATTCAAAAAGCAAATCCTAGATTCACCTTATAACTTTTACAGAAGAGAATTTATTACACAAAAATATTGTTGTCGTAAAGAATGAGAATAGAATAGTTAATAGCTTATTTAATATCCTGCAAGCGGTTCAAGCGCACTGAAAAAAATATTTAACTGAACTACTTTGGCTATTTCATCATTAACCATAATTCGGTATGGCGTTACTAAAGTTAATTTCTATTAACAAACAGGTTTGCGTATTAAAAACCAAACGGATAATGTTATTCTAAGTTGGGCTATTCGTAAATAAATGCTTGTATACGTCTTACATTAAAACAGTAAACAAATTCAAGTGTTCACATGTAAATAAACCGCTTGGTCTAATTTAAGAGTAAGCATTGACAATATGCAACAAAAACCAAGTCCTAGCTTCTAACAAAGACGATGTTATTATCCATAACATAAAATTGTTTAGATTTAACTCAACAATGATTTGCTATTATAATACATAGTTTTGTTACATATAACCAGTTTTGTCTAGTAGAGTAAAACCAAATACGGGTTTGCTACTCTAGCAGACCATTCGCTTTATCTAACCAAATAAAATACAATGTGTAACCAAACGTACTTCATTATATAGACAATACTTAGCATAGAAATAACCAAACGCTTTTTTTGCGTTGCGTATGACATATGTATGTCAAGTTACTTGAATATTCCAAAATGGAAGTTGTACCTCCACCAGCAGACACCCTTGGAGACTACCTTCGGGAATGGGGATTAGAAGGTTACATAAGGACATTTCAAAACATGTCATGTCTTTGTAAACCAAATAATTTTAATTTCTTCATTTTCCTTGTAATCAAAGAGACTCTGAAGCTAATGTATCAAGCAAAATAATGGAATTACTCGTAAAATAATTTAGAAAAATAAATTGGTTTACAAAGATACTCTGTGCAATGAAAACCTATAAAGTGATGCAAAAAGTACTGTTGCTCGCGATTGTATTATTGATTGATTGATTATTTTGATTACTATACCGTTCTTATAAATTACTATGAATGTTTCTATTATTTGAATGTTTCTATTATTTCAATTAATAAAGTTAATTAAAATGCTCGTTTAGTGTTACTTATTTTTGGGTAATCATCGATGTGGCTTATACACCCTACTTGTAGTTAAATGAGTTGTAAATAGGGCTCACTGCCTGTATAAAATCCAGTACGTCTCATCACCCAGGGGATAAGAAAGGTGACGATGAGACGTACTGGATTTTATACAGGCAGTGAGCCCTATTTACAACTCATTTGATATTTGTCTGTATATGAACCACGTATTTTTGTCATGTATATATAACCTATTCATTTGGTTAGAAGTAGGCAAACTATTTGGTCAAAATAATTTAAACATTTGGCTGTATATGAACAACGTATTTTTGTCGTGTATAACCTATTCGTTTGGTTACATGCAGGCAAATAATTTGGTTAAATATAATGAAACAAATTGCTTAAAATAATACTCTAAATTGGTTATAGGTAACAAAAAAGTTATGTTAAACATTACTGAGCCAGTTGGTTTAGGCGTAGCAGAAAATTTGATTAAAGTAAGTTGTGAATTCAGTAAGATTTTGACAAACAGTAAATTTGTTATCAACATACAGCACGTCTACAATAACTGAATTGTAAACTAAATATAACTGAACTTATGGTAATATACAACAGACAGTTTTCACACGATATAACTAATATTGTTTAGCAATACGCAACATCAATTGTTTAGTAGAAAATTAACCGAACTGATTTTGGTAAGATATTACCTTACTTCGCTCGTCACTTTTTTTAAGTTACAGGTTGACGAAAGTTCGGTTACCATTAACAAATTATTTTTTTCAGTGCGTGCAACGCAGTAACAACCTCTTAAATTATGCTAAGAAGATTGGTCGTAAAATTAAAATTTTCTGCAGCATAGGACACAAAAGCGTCTGCCGAGGTATATTCTAACTTTGAATTGTCATTTTAATTTGTTGTCTTATTATTATTTGAAGTTGAACTCGCTCTAGCTAATCAATAAACAGTTCTGGCAGAGAAAAAATATTTATATTCTCTTAGGACCAAATTATGAATTCGGAAAATGTACAGTACGTACATAGTTAATTGAATAAATTTGGGATATGATTATTAATTACCTGCACGAAATCTTGAATTATATTGGTTTTATTAATAAATAAATGAATATCTTGGACATCTTACCTTACACAAATCGACTTCTTTTTTTTTATACCACGTCGGTGGCAAACAAGCATACGGCCCGCCTGATGGAAAGCAGTCACCGTAGCCTATGGGCGCCTGCAACCCCAGGGGTGTCACATGCGCGTTGCCGACCCAATAAGAACTTGTACACTCCTCTTTTGAAGAACCCCATACTGTAGTCCAACGGGAAAACCTCGGCAAGGAGCTCATTCCACAGACGGACCGTCCGCGGGAGGAAGTTCCTCTGAAACCGCACGGTGCGCGACCATTTAGGTTATTCGTCCCACGATAAGCTCAATTAAGGCTTGTGATGTGGGTACCGGTGATAAATAAATACCCGGAACCTCCAGCTTCGTAGGCAGGGTCACTACCAACTAGGCTACGGAGAGGAAGACAGGGCTCCACACACGGACGGAAAAGCACTCACAAGTAGGTACCCGTACCCGTAGTTAGGTAAGGGAACGTAAAAACGATGGGAAACCTGCAAATACATGTATTACATTAGGCAACATATTCATAAAGTTCTGTTTCAGGTTTTCTGATTTGCTGAAATTATATTATCTGTAACTTTATTAAAAAAAACTACTTGAATACAAATAAATTATTTTTAAACTTGAATGCCTTCGGGAGAGAAACAGTGAATTGTTTATGATGAAAAGCTCTTTGTGTGCAACAAAAATGCAATAAGATGCCAACTTAATAAGCTTTGCTTTGGCGAAATTTATTATATTTGGAAAACTAGTAAGTACTTTTTTTAATATATTTATTGTCAAAACTACAATTTATAGTACGTACTTAAAAAAATTTTTTCTCTAAAGATTACAATGCATTGACTGTATTTAGTTGCCAATCAATTCTTCTTCTTTGTGCATCGTTTTGGGCAGTCACGACACTAAACAGCCTAATAATATCTATCTTGGTGCTACGATAATTTAAATATTTTTGTAGGTTATAATATTTGTTTCCTCTGTCTGAATAAAATTAAACTAGACATTCCAATTATAATTGAACTCCGCCTTACAAAGTTTATATTCAGAATAAATAATTGGAAACAAGGAAGTTCCTAATTTTCAATTAACGGGCTTTTATCTATTTTCATAAAACGATCTAAGAAATGTATTATTAATTTAGTGATTAACATCTGGACCAATTGGGAACGTTTGTACAGTCTTTGTTCATAATTTAAGATTATTTTTAATTTGTTTCTGAGAAACCTAGTCGTAAGACAAATTTGTTCAATTACTTATATTGTTTAACTAGTACTAAAGAAAATTACTAGAACTTTGATAATTTCCTTGGAATTTGGACTGGAAATTATAAATTTTTATTCATTTTAGGAAACAATATTCCTAAAATACTGGTTTTAATGTGTATACTCGTACAACTAAAATCGAGTATTCATTTTGACAGTTCGTTGGACCTTACGCCACAGTGCTGCCATCTCACCGCCCTATAGTGGCAGAAAAAGTATCAAAAACCCTTAATGTTAATCTTTACAGTAAAATGTTCTTTGTCACTGTCCGTAATTAAGGATGGAACTCGCTTGTGTCTCTATGAATTATCTGTCAAAGCATGTATATAGTCAGCGAAAAAGTGGAAAGTTTTACTAAAGTGGCTCACATATCAATATTTTTATCAAAACTACGGAACCCAAAAAATAAAATCAAGGTAGCAAATGTCCCCAACTAGTTTCAATCACCACACTCATCAAACCAATTGAATAAAAAACCAATACCACACCACCCACTATCCAATTGTCCGCGATCGCTCTTACAACACCAGAAAAAGTCCATAAAGGGCTCCATAAAAAACGTTCACGCCCTAAAACTGGCGAAAGGGATAATTGATAGGATCCATAAAGAAGGGCACAAAAGGAGGCCGATCGTGTGTGTAATGGACTTACCCGTAGGCTTCACGTGATGCGATTTTAAAGGTATGTCGCGTTTTTTCCTGTTTTCCCTGTACGCGCTCTAAATTGTGATGTTTCTTTGTATTCGGGCAAACTTTTTTATAAGAAGCCAGATGGGAGGGTTAGCTAAGCTGGTTTTGTGTTTATTCTGAAAGTTTTGCTTTGTATTAAGGTAAAGAGAGAGAAAAGTATAACCGAGGAAAAAACACTGCTCCAGCTCTATAAGCAAAGTTTATGAGTACATAAGTATACTATATTAAAACCATTTGCATGAAACACTATTGTATTAATAACGCACAATTTTTTTTAAATACTCGCTTCTTAAAATCACGTGAGCGTTAAGTTACATTACAGATCATTGAGGGTTCATTGCAATACTTTCATACAAAACGCACAATTGTCTGTTAATTTTGTGGATGGTACAATGGGCCGATGTCAAAATATACCTTATCATTTTGCCCCCGGCATGTTAGTTATTGTTGGCATATTAATTAATATCTATGACTGATTTAATTTACTTAAGTTATTTAACTTCGAGTTGTTGCACTGAATGTAAAAGCCCGGGATGTCACACTAACTTTGGACAGCATTTTGACAGAACTGTCATACAGACTTTCTTTGATAGCCATTAATCCAACAAGGCCTGAACTAAAGGACTTCTAGCTACAATTGATCTTGTAATTTAATCTGCAATACACCTGTGTAATTCGATACATCCAATACCAAAAGAAAAATAAAAAATTTGAAATTCCGCAAAACACTCACAATTTTTTCCTCAACCTACATTCTATATTGAGAGTAGTTACTCGGTGCCCGACGATTACATCACTATCAATATGCTGTCACCTTTGCCTCTGGTTTTCCCGCAGCCAGATAAAATCTTTGTGTCAACAGGTTCAACTGGGAGTACTTTATCAGTCGGTGAATTAATAACGTACTAAACACACGCTCTTGCATACTATATATATATTTTTTTAATTAATTAAATCATAAAATAATAACAATGCAGTTGCCACAAAGTTATCACTGGGCATGAGTAAGTGTTCAAAATTTTTGTTACCATATTAGAAGTTTCAAGAAAAAACTTACATATTAACTTATACAAAGGTCCATGTTAATTGATAGTTAGAGGTTGGATTCCAAGATCATTACCATTTTTACATGAGAATTAGCTTAAAACGGAAGCCACAATATCTTTGTTACTTTCTTCAATTAATCATCGACTCCCAATGTTTTCCATCTGAAGACTTAACATTTGCCATTAGCGATTCTAATTAAGTTATATTTTTAGTTCCAGGAGCTGCTGGATGGGTCAGAGGCCCAAATCGAGGAATGTGAGCCGGCTGTAAGGAGAATATTTGAACTAATAATATTCATTAAGCGGCACCAGACGGACGGCCAAAAAAAGCCCGGTCTCCTGAAACGCATTCCAGCGTTAAGGGAACGTAAACGAGTGTACATTCGGCGGCTCCAGGAGATATTGATAGCTTGGGGAAAAGACTGTAGTTTTAATAAACTTGAAAAAGTGTTCGATTTTTAAGTTTTTTTTTAAATTAATAAATATTTATTATTAAGGTTAAAGTTGTGTTATTGAATTGAATCCGAACCGTACCCATACCTATATAGTTTCTAAAATCAAACCATTAATTTTGGCACTAAAATATTGCCCAGTATAAGTTTTAAATTTGAGGGACCCTAGAACAGAGTTCGATAGTTCGAGACAAATCGAATGAGCCCAAACACACAGAGGTTCTGATCATTTTTCACATTTAAGGTACTTAAGGGCCGTTGATAATACCTTGGGTCCAAGTCCACTTGGAACTTGGTTTAGAACTACCAGACATTCAGATTAGCTGACCGAGTCTGCCAATTGTCTAAAGTCCACTATCTAAAAATGCCAGCAGCAACCAATAGGTACATTTCCAGTCGTAAAGGGCCAGACTGTGAAGGTACACAGTTGGAAAAGGGCCCATTGAATTCTCCTCGCCAGAACGAATCCAACGAGCCATTGGTCATCTCGAACTACCAACGGAAAGTGTCTGACTGACCTGGTGGCAGCAGTGGCTGCCATACGTGTATCTCACCGGAGCATATGCCTAGGCCTTATACTCGCTAATAGGCCTTACTGGCTAAGTCTATAGCATTATATTCCTACCTATGTAGCTAACGTTATATATCATATTATACCTCTTTAAGATATTTAAACTTATTAAAAGAGTTAAATATAAAATACCACAGCCACGTGAAATAATATAAGGCCCGTAGGAAATCTTGGATAAGGTAAGTTCTGCCAAACTCGCCACAACTGTCAATGCGTCAATCAAATATCAGGATTGTGTGCTAAAAAAATTGGCCAATTGAGCTCATTAAAGTAATTAAAACCTTCAGTAGTGCCTGGTTTTCAAACTCAAACTCAAAAAGAACAGCCCAAGAACATCTTACCATCGAAACAAACTAACGGTACTTAATGAAACGTCAAAAGGGCTGATGAGAGATTGCGATGTTTTAGGACAAGAATACTCATATAAGAGAGTAGAACGTTTGTTTAGTGTCTGAGGTTTATTTTTTCATAGCTGGTGGGGTCAGTCGTCATGGGACCAGTTGGCGTGGGATCATTTGGCATGTAGCCGGTACAATCACCATCAGCAGACCTAGCCTAGATGCTATTCTACAATCGTATACGATAAGCGATGTGACCATCATAATGTATGGAATTGGTCATGTGGCTTTTCGTTCGAGTGTATCATTCTCATACATTTATTACGTATGTCGCAAATCCTATACGATTCCAGAATGACATGTTGACTAGACCTGCAGTTATCTATATAAGTAGAGAGGGATTCGAAAAGAATTACATAATATGTGATACTAATATGCAGTGATCGGTTTTTTGGATTCACCCTCGCGGGATTTCGCGTATAAAAAATTACGTATGAAACTAAAATGAATACTATTATATTACACACACAAAAACATGTTTTTTTGAACAGAAACATGGCATATTGCATGGAAATACGTATAAATAATCAAAGTTTATTTTTCAAGTTACTAAAGGAGACCCGCCGGGGGAATCCAAAAAAACCGATCACTGCTAATTATGTCATTGCTTTTCAGATATTTTCCGGCATTCGTTATCACAGTCGTCACCTGACATATTGGGGTGGCCAGGGTGCTCAGAAATATCGGGACAGTGTGTTTATTATAAGCTGCTACAGTGACTTTAGCGTGAATTTACTTTCTACTTATCACTCTCATTTGCACCAATACACGAGTAAATGCGGGATGGATAGAAATTCCGCGTTAAAGACGCAGCTTTTAGTTAAGCACACAGACGTCTAATATCAGTTGGAGTGCATGTTCAGAATTTTTGAGCATCGTTTCAGCTAAGACATCTAATTCCAACTGTAACATGTGATTGCTGATGATTATGACAACTGGAGGGTCGCCAAATTTGCAATGAATCCTGGTTGGCATCACTCGCCGACAAGAGGCATAGATGACGTCAGGACATTTCTGCTACATCCACCGGAAACTTCTGTTATCGAGCCTATGGAAGATTGTGTTTATCTCATACCGGTTTATTTCGCCATCAAAAATGGCGCTCCCTCAGCATTGCATCATAAATCGTCTGCAATAGACGCAAAGGCCAATAATGATGATGAAAAGTATTTAGGCATATGGACAACAACACAGACTTGACTCTTTCATTTGTGTACATCCTTGACCGTATTGTAGTAAAAGTTTGTTTAACTTTGTACGATCTTACAGTCTGCCAAATGGCCTGTACCATGCTTTGCAATCTACTCTGTATTGAGCATTCCGGTTTTGTATGCATTCGGTTGCATCGAGATAAATTGGCTTACAATCGAAGCAGTCGCTGAAACACAACATAGAATTTTACGATCGAAAAACATCAATGAAGCGAGTTCGATTTACAAAAGCTGATTTTGTTCATTTTATACTTTTTAGTATGCTATTCCGTAGTAAACTAGGAACCCTTATAGTTTCGCCATGTCCGTCTGTCTGTCTGTCCGCAGCATAGCTGTTGCCGTTATAACTATAAATTTGCAATTTGATACATGTACCTATACATATTAATGGTAATTTTTTTGATATGTGTTTTATAACATTAAAGTATTTGAATTTGTACCTATTTGATGGGCAGCAGCGTCATAATCGACAAATTACTGTGATCAGCAATCCGCTTGCCCAGCGGGGTGATTATGGGCATTTACCTCCTAATATGTCTACGCATAGTTAATAGGAGAGCTCTCCGCCCAGCAGTGGACTGAGATAGGCTGATGATGTTATACATATTAAGCACGCCGACAAAATGGTAGTTAATAGGTAGATAGGTAGGTACCTATCTACCTATTAACTACCATTTTCCTCTCTCTCCGCTAGGTAGCGGAGAGAGTGTTTTAAATGTACAATACAAAACTTTTCACCTCACTATAGCCGAAGGCTTAGAAAATAGGTCAGAAGGAATAATTTCCTCGACACATGACAACTTTTCTTTCAAGTCCTTTAACACTCATCGGGCCAAGTAGACGATAACGGTGACTATTTCCGCGTAACTTGATTATTATTCCGCACTCCCGAACAGTCGTGTTTCTGGATCACATGTGTTTTTATTATTATATCTGAGGGTCGGTTATTGAAGGTACAATATCAGACTAGCTAATTGTATAGTACCGAAACCAGGTATGGCGTTGAAGAACCTCTATTAACTACTATTGAATTTAATGCGATATGCGAAACCCATAGTTATTATTTTTGATTATTGAACGTTAAGGGTGAATAATATTAATTACTCTGCTATTCCACGATACAGTACGTATAAGTAGGTACACGTGTTTCGCCTTTGAGATGACGATGTTGTCAGTCTAGTGTCCGGCAACAGAAAACCAGACCGACAACATCGGCACCACCTGGTGCATTCGTCGAAAAAGCCTACTATGTCGAGAACGTGACGGCTATGACAGCTACCTTATAAATATATGGAAAATGCGAAAATTCTCTATAAATACAAACACACAGTTATAAAATTAAGATACACTAAAAATTGTATTCGTAACTTTCTTAGATACGTACGCGAAGAACATCGTCACGTACCCGACATCCTCGTGGAATGCACCTGAATGATGCCTCATAGAGAGGCGAAACACGTGTCGAGTACAGAATTATTGGTGGTGGTTTGCTATAGTTATTTGCGTATTTATTTTGCAGCAAGTAATTATAGCGGGTTACACTAATTCACTTATGTACGCACTGTATCACGAAATAGAAAAGCAATATTGTTCATCGTTTGATTCGTATTTCCACAAAGTAACGCCTGATTCAATTAATTATTTGTACGTTAGGTAAATTGCTAAGCGTTTGCGAAGTATTTTATCATTTAGTTATTTATGTATGGATACACCTAATTTTTATAATCTTGAATCAAATAAAATCAACACTTTTTTTTGTTAATTTTTATTAATTTATCCTTCATGCCAATTTAACACAATGGGCGTACTAATTACAAGGCGTCAACGGTGCGGTATGACGAAGGCGGCAGGGAGGGGTAATCCAACCCGCCATGCCGCGCGCGATGTCATTTTAAACAAACAGTTGACAGTTCGAGCGTTTTGCTAGTTATGCACGTCGATAGATGCGTAATACGTCCACATTTCTTGTTAGATTTGCGGATAAGTTCGAACATTGGTATTTTAGGTTTTGTTCCAAAGGGGTAGAAAAAAATGCTAGTATTTTGTATTTTGGACTATTATTACGTATGTACTGGTGAAAAAGTGACCCTGCAGAATAATTTTCATGTCAAGTGAATGCAATAATATTTTGAGTAATGAAGGTTCTTTAAACCTAAACCTAAATAACCATTCTGATTGATTAACTTACCTACATAACCTATAAGGTATCAGGTTCATATAATATACTCGTAAGTTAGGATTGTTGCGCAACTGAATTGAATTCTAGTGTATCTACTAAATTAGTACATGGCGCCGATTTAATTGTGACCGCTAGATATTCGTATACATGCCTATTGTAAAATAAATTTGTCTTTAACGGCCTGTTTCACAATCCCCGGATAAATATATCTGTCATATAAAATTATGAATATCCTTTTCGCAAGGCATATCAGAGAAAAGGACGGCAAACGTTTATCTGACAGTTTATATTCAGTCAGCCTCCGTAGCCTAGTTGGTAGTAACCCTGCCTACAAAGCTGGAGGTTCCGGGTTCGAATCCCGGCGAGGGCATTATTTGTGTATTTATTTATCACAAATATTTGTTCCTTGGTCATGGCTATCTATGTATTTAAGTATCTATATGTATCTATCTATTATATATAACGTCGCCTAGTACCCACATCACAAGCCTTAATTGAGCTTACCGTGGGACTAGGTCGATTTGTGTAAGATGTCCCAAGATATTTATTTATTATTATTAGGGTGTCCCCTATTTTACGAATTTTAGAAATTAATAACGCATACCTCCTAAATCGGCTTTTTTAACCCCAAAACACTCTGAAAAAAAAAAAATCAGCTCATTCCTGTAACAGGAACCCGTGCCGACTTTCATCTGAAATTCCCATACAAATTACTATGAAAAAAATTTGTCAGACAGTAAGTTGATAATAATGTGTTGTTTTTCTGTTCTCATCAAGTTAATTTTATGATAAAATGTTTATACGACAGTAGTATATTTAAATGCCATAGAAAAAAATAAAAAAAAACGAAAAAAAATTTTGGTCATTTTCATACATTGTATAGGAAAATGGCATGAAAGTCGGCACGGGTTGTAGTTACAAAAATGAACTGATTTTTTTTTTCAGTGTGTTTTGAGGTAAAAGAAACCGATTTAGGGGGTATGCGTGATTATTTTCTAAAACCCGTAAAATAAGGGACACCCTAATTATTATATTATATTGGATGGTAAAAGAGGCCCCAAGTCTCCCTGATCTTACTTACAATATTACCTACTCGTCGCACTTCAAATCTGCCCGATTCATCGCGTTTAGTTGTCGTTTGAAACATTGTTTCACAATACAACTCGCCTTTCGAACTATTTGGTTTTGATTGGATTTTTTTCCAATTCAAAAAAATGTTTTAGTTGTGCGCCTAATGTCTGCACAATGCTACATTGCACGTGATTCATGTTATTTATTAGACCCGAAACAATCTAGGCTTACTTAGTATTTTGTAAATAAGAACCACGTGCTGATTCCTGCTCGTCGTACACCTAGCAACCAGGTGACAAAAAATTGAAATTGTAATTATTATTAAAATGACATTGTTTTATATTGTTAATGATAAACGTACGTAACTTTACTTAATATATAAAATTAAATATTATATAACTTATGAATATACAGGGTGGTCCAAACCTTGACGTCAAAAAAATTTTTTTAGGTTCCCTACGTCATGGGCTATCAGAATATATCCCATGTATGTTAGCCGATTTTTGTAGTTTTCGAGTTATGAATTTTTTTGAAATTTTTTTTTTGAGAAATTCTGGAATTATGAAATTTATTGATAAAAAAAAACTATTGGGTTTTCTTAATATTTTCTTTTTGTAAAAGTATAACTACAAATAAAGCATTTACTGACAAAAAAATTAGCGTCCTCACTTTGATACAAGTAGAATAAAAAATACCAAATTCAAAATTTTACGTTAAAAATGCATCAAAATAGCATTAATGTACGTGAATAAAAAAAATGAAACATATCCCAATGATTTTTGGTAATGTAAAGACTGCCCTAGACCTTAAACCTTCGTAAAAGCAAAAAAAAGTGATACTTAATAATGAGGATTTTTCGGAGTAGTCGGTCAAATAAAATTAAAAAAGCTTAAAATTTTAAAGTAGTAAAAAATTACTTGAATAACTACACAAATTGAGTTTTCGTGGTATTTTCTGTCTTTGTTTATTGATAAGAACAACAAAATAGACGAAATTTCACTTCATTTTTAAATTAAAAATTTGTTTTTTTTTTTAAGTTTATTTGACCGACTACTCCGAAAAATCTTCATTATTAAGTATCACTTTTTTTTTTGCTTTTACGAAGGTTTAAGGTCTAGGGCAGTCTTTACATTACCAAAAATCCTTGGGATATGTTTTATTTTTTTTATTTACGTACATTAATGCTATTTTGATGCGTTTTTAGCATAAAATTTTGAATTTGGTATTTTTTATCCTACTTGTATGAAAGTGAGGACGCTAATTTTTTTGTCAGTAAATGCTTTATTTGTAGTAATACTTTTACAAAAAAAAAACTAGTTAAAAAACTCAACAGTTTTTTTTATAAAAAATTTTCTTCATTCCCGAATTTCTCAAACAAAAATTTTCAAAAATTCATAACTCGAAAACTAAAAAAAATCGGCTAACATACATGGGGTATATTCTGATAACTCATGACGTGAGGAATCTAAAAAAATTTTTTTGACGTCAAGGTTTGGACCACCCTGTATATACCTACTACCAAATTGTTTGACGCGTAAAATTGTTATCACATCTTTGCAAACAAATAAATTTGAGTTTGAATTAGATCAAGCCAGCAATGGAAATACTGGCATTTGAAATGCACGACTGAAATGTCTTTCTATCGATTTTGGAAGCGTGTCATCTGGCGAAAAGAACGCTGCCCTAACTAACTAGCACAACATGTTTCTGAATTTCAACATTGTGTAGCTTCATTTAGAGCTCCTTTTTCAAGGAGTTTATTTTTTAAGATATTAAGATGAGAAAGCTGTGTAAAAATGGCGAAGACAGTGAGTGACAGGGACACAACGTCTTAATTAAGTCGCGGACATTTTAAGGCCATATTTTAGATGCTTGTTATTTGGTTTGTTGGGCAAGCCATTTTATAAAACGTGCTTGGATTAAAAAATTATAAGGATGGGTGATATAATGGAAGCCAACCGGAACTATGTTAGTTTATTGTTTTTTTTAGCGCAATTTAAACTAAGATATCAGTTTGCAACAAAGTAAATACCGTTTTAAAAGTAAGTGATTGTTATTTTAATTCTATCGGAAGGGCATTACAATCTATTTGATAGACACGATTTTAGTTCTGTATAACTATAATAAAAAACATACACTAACTAGTAGAAAATACTAATCAATATTGATTTCAGTTTTTAAGTCAAGTTCAAGTAGGGTTTTAGGCATTTCAGTGTTGGCGCTGAAAATATTTACAAAAACTTTACTGAGGTACTTTAGGCACATTCACAATTTTGACACCAAATACTAAAAAGAACTGCTTTATTCGATAACGTATTTGGAATTCAATTAGGTATCTCAACAACCTAACCATTTCATTAAAAACAGTATATCTTTAATTGAATCTAAAATCTATTACAAAAAATGGCCTCGTTTATAGCACTCTAAAGTGTTCTGTTTATTCAACGTAATAAGATTTTCATCTAAATAAATAATGAAATTGGTTTGTGCACAAACAGCAAAATTCTTAAAGTAATTTCTCAAACCAACATAATTTTATACTCGGTGGCTTTTTATTCGCCGATGTTGGAAGAAACTCCAATAAATATAGATAATATGAGGTGAAAATAATATTATTTAATTACAAATAATACCTCATTAAAAAAATGACCAAGAGCATGTCGGGCCATGCTCAGTGAAGGGTTCCGTAGTCATTCAAAAACGGCTGAGCAGATTATGTTCCAAATAGTTTTATTTTTAGGTATTCTATAAGCCCACTCCCTATTCATGATTTTTGGGATCTACCTACAGATGAAAAGTTAGAGGGGGAGCAAATTTTTTATTTTTTTTCTGGAGTGTTTATCTCCGAAAATATCGACATTTAAAAAAAATCTTTCTTGTGTGATCACACAAGCATGACAGCAAAAATACATTTTATTCTATCACTTTGTCAGCTCGATTCATAGGTATACCCGTATCAAATTGCAAATTTCTAGTACTTACTAACCGCCACCCACAGAGCTATACTGCGGACAGACGGATATGGTGAAACTATAAGGATTTACTACGGGACCCTAAAAACAACTTCCAAATTTAATAATTTATTCTAGCACTCTACGCGGATTTCTGCGGAATGCTAAATTCGAATAACACATCAAAAATTCTTCAAAAGAACTTGCCATTACTTTTTCTTGGCTCCAAGCCAGCTGGTTTGAAATGCAGCAATGTAAGGAAAGTGTAGCCTCAAAGTACTGATTGGGGACATGAGAACCTATGAAGAATATGAAAATCTTATGTACGGTGTAATAAAGACCTAGTTTAGGTAGATATTACACCCTAGGATTACTGAAAAGTATAATTTTGTGAATACAATGGTAACAAATACTTACAATCTAGCCCTGAACTGGACAGAATTAAAAAAACACAAAAATTGGGTCAAAAAGTAAGTATCTTAGAAGACACATTTGCCAAGTTAAAGGCTAGCAATGTACCGAGGAAAAGTTTCATAAGTTGCGAAACTTCGATAGAGAATGTTTTCGGCAATTAAAATTTTACAAGCAATATAATCATGCCAAAATCGTTGTATACGTATATTTTTTGCCTTGTTTACTGAATTGTGAAATACAATATTCTTCATAACACTTTTTTATAAGTTCTCATGGACATTTCTCTCTCTAAATGTGAACTTACTCTTTTCTCATAAAAAATTTCGAAAATTTCCGAGTATATTCCCGCAATTTTGACAATGTTCTACAACTTGTACATTGCTAGTCCAGTCGAGTTGGTAACAAAAAAACTTAATAATGCACCTAAAGATTATTTGTTCTGCACAAGAAACACATCGCAAGACTTTAAATATTTTACATTTTTACTTCAAATATTCAGGAAACTCGCCATCGGCACATACACCTCTTCAAGATTTTGCCTACGATGGCTCATAATAAACTTGTGTAGTAACTTATTAACTGTATGTACGTAGTAACTTATGTGTTAGGTTTAGATCAACCAAAACAATACTTAGGAATTAGGGAAACAATTTAAGTATCTTACGAGTCGAAGCGATTTCGCCGTCTCACATGCACTTATTAATTTAAGCAATGACATTACTTCCTCGCAGACAATTTTTAAAAACAATAAAAAAGTATATGAAACAATACTTACTAGAAGGGTCCACGGAAAAAACATGTCCAGTGCTTAAACAAATTAGGGCAAATTCACACCTTATTCTGTTACAAGTAAGGTGGTTTTCCTTCTGTAATTTACATGTTACTTCCGTGGACCATTCACTTTGCGTTGTCATGGAGTTTTATGTCACAAAGGAAAATAAACTAATAAATCGCACATTATTTCCTATTTCAGTAGTTCTGATGACACTTGACACCGTTTCGTGATTGGTTGCCTTTTTGAGTAGCTCACAAGTCTGTCTTGAAGTGTCCGTATAAAGTCTTTGTTGTTAAGAAAGGGTATGGAAAGACTATATACGAAATAGTAGATTGTACAGCAAGGGCATAAAGTGATCCATTATTAACCGAGTCAATTTTTTAAATAGTAGACGAGGGTAAAAATGGACATTTATGCCCATGTTGTACACTCTGCTTTTCACTTCGATTGCGAGAAAAGTAAAACACAAACACATTTTCACTGAAATTTACACAACGGAGTTGTCATAAAGCGAACGAACAAAAATATAAAACCAATACCCGCCAACTCATTTTTTATTTTCAACATGTGTTTCAGTTGCTCAGTTTTCTGCTAAGTCAAACATTTCGGAGCATTTTTGAACGATAATCGATATCTATTTAATGTGATTCACTAAATTTAATAACAGAAAAAAAAAATTCTAATATTATACTTAATATAAATAAAATTATGTAACAAATTTTGTTAGCTACACTATTTTATTGCTCAATAAAATTCTGCAATGTTTTAACTGTTTGGCTGTTGGGACCGATTACCTTAGCCTTAGAAAAAAAAATACTTTTATGCTCTAGATCATAAAATGCGATTTTATGTCGTCTACGCAAGACATAAAGGTGCACTTTTTGAGCATGAGAAGTGAAAATAATCAGTTTAGTTCAGTTGATGCCTTTTTTAGGCTCTAGTGTGAGAAGTGTGTCATTTTACGTCAGGTCCGAAACTTCGGAGGGCCATTTGCACTAAAAAACGTCGTACGAGACAGGTTCAAAACACACTTGTGTCGTAATGTACTAGTATATTATACCTTTTATTTATTAGAGTATATTTTATGAATAACATTTATTATTTGTATCTATTGTTATAGAGTGAAGAGAACAAAAAAAATAAAAACATTAAACTAAATGTTGCATGCAGAAATAGAAATCGCATACCTAATTTAAACTGAGTATTTCGTTTATTTAGACCAAACTGAAGGCGAATACTTTTCTTTCGGATAAATTAACAAGAAAACGTTAGATGTAAGGTTCCGTAGTAAACAAGTTTCACCACGTCCGTATGTATGTCGGCAGCATAGCTCAGGAGCCCTTAGTACATACTAGAATTTTTTTATTAGGTCTGCACCTACGAGGGGCGATTCAAAAATAATGATAAACGATATGTTACAATAGCATAATTAAATTTTGTGAACTACGGTAACATAGTAACACTCTTTAAAATTAAGATTAATAAATAAAAAAATAGCATCATTCATTTGTTTTGATGTGACAGTTAATAATAGACGACAGTGTCGAGTACTTTAAAACATCGGTAAAATTAATGTAAGTTTGAGTACATTTTTAATAACTTATAGCTTCGATTCTGAAGATGGCCCTGGAAATTTACGGAAAATGAAAACTGGGTTCATTTTTAACTACCCAGATATGTATTGCACATTTGTACAGTAATATTTTTAACAATTTGGTTATCCTAAAAACTTTTAAGTACATTTTGGGTAATGTACAAAATCTTCAGAGATTTGTACAAAAATCTGGATTCGTAGATTTTTATAAATATGCATAACTATTGTAGATGAGCATACAAACATTGTTTCAGGGTAGTTAAGTTCAATTGTAAGAAAAAAAATCGAGAAAAAAAATATTTTATGTACCGGAGCTTCTGGATGACTTTGGGCTGGTAAGGAACCTCAAATTGCAGAGGCTGCTGTTAAAAGTTGGGTAATTACAGCAAACAATCATTTGTTGTAAATTGAAGACCAAAACATGGTCTATCAAATGTTAATTATTGATTCTCAAAATAATGCTCTACAAAATCCAAGCATTAGAGATAAAATTAAGTGACATGGTAAAACTCCATATTTCGACACTGAAAAGTTTTTGTTTCCAATAGAAAGCAAAATAAATAAATATGATAAAATAAAATACGCGGGGAACCTTAAAAAAGACCAAATTTTATAATAAAAGTGGTACAATACTCATATAGCTATTATTTAATACCGATTATCATTACTTTTGAATCACCCCTCGTAATTACAAATTTATAGTAGGTATTAATATTGTATACCTGAGTATACAATATAAAAATATGTCCTCCCCCTCTAACTTTTGATCCGTGGATCCAAAAAATATGAAAAAATCATAAATATTGGGGTTACAGAATACTTTAAAATTAACCTATTTCAGCTCAACGGTTTTTGAAAAACTACGGAACCCTACACTGAGCATGGCCCGACATATTCTTGGCCGGTTTCTTTAATCTAGTTTAAAATTTATTTTACTATATTTTGTAAAACTTAGAGTTGCTAAATGTCGCTCTACGTGTAATCTACTCGTATTTTTGTGATACTGGCGTAGTGTGTCTGAATATTACTTATTTCATCTTCATCTCGGTTATTATTTTGTTCTTTTTGAAAATTGAGAAATATAAGAAGAAGATAAGCGTCGTTACAATAAAGTTTCTTATCCTGAGCGAGGCTTGAGCTTCGGCATAACTAGATTCAATTTATTGTTTCAATATTGTAGTTTGAAATTAAAATACTGAGAAAAGGAGTTTCTTTATTAAAACTTCTCAAGATTTTATTGTTTTCCATAGCTTGAAGAGATATTTGCATTTGTAAGTGCCTGTTTGAGACTCAAAATTATCTGCTAGAAATATACTTACGATAAGCTTTTATGTCATATGAACTATGTATATGTAACGAGTAATGACACTAAATAATGTTATAAATAATAACTTAGTAGTACAATTTTTAAAAGTAAAATATCAGATTTTACATAACAAGGAAAAAACCAAAGGCAAAAGGCCAAAGGTCAACCACCGGTCAATTTTCTCGGATTGCATATATCCGAGAAAATTGACCGGTGGTTGCTAAGACCGAGTGGCCGAGGGGTGCAGGCATCAGCCGCCAAAGGTGAGTACGTGAGTTCGATCCCCACCTCGGACGTTAGGTGATTTTGGTCGTTTTTCTTTGGTATATGACATCTAATATTTATAAAGAAAAAACACCAGAAATAAATTACTTGATTACATCTAGTTCACCAACCATGCGAAGTAGAGTTCGATCCCCACCTCGGACGATATAAATAATGAAAACGATGTAAGTATTTGGGTATGCTCTGAAGTAGTAAATCTTCCAAGTAAGTAGTAAATGCAAGTTGTTTATCGTGTAGATAGTAAAATATTTTATAGCTCTATTGTCTGGAGCGCTTAGGTAGTGAGTTTGGTAATAAATTCGGATGCCATTTTTGGTTTTAAGTTTGTGTCTGGGTGTTTATAAAATGACGAAGACGAGCATTTCTAAGAAACTGAATTGTCTTCGCTGAATTCTAAGATACTAAGATATTTACTGTTAGTTATTCTTTGGTAATATCATCAAAACTTACAGTATTATTATTACCTATGTTCTTTTTGTGGGCAGCTCGGCACTCTTCGTATATCTGAATTAGGGCCCAATATTTTTGGAGAGAACTGCTCCACAAGTAAAAAAATGTCGCATCCCTCTAATTGTCAGCCTCCGTAGCCAAGTTGGTAGTGACCCTGCTTACGAAGCTGGAGGTTCCGGGTTCGAATCCCGGCGAGGGCATTCTTTGTGTATTTATTTAGCACAAATGTTTGTTCCTTGGTCATGGCTGTCTATGTATTTAAGTATCTATATGTATCTATCTATTATATATATCGTCGCCTGGTACCCACATCACAAGCCTTAATTGAGCTTACCGTGGGACTAGGTCGATTTGTGTAAGATGTCCCAAGATATTATTTATTTAACTTTTAATCCGTGGGTAAGAAAATTATTTAAAATATCATGGATTTTAAACGTAAAATATTTCGAACATAATCGGCCCAGCCGTTTTTCTACAGCTACACTGAGCATGGCTCGACACGCTCTTGGCCGGTTTATTTTCCAACGACGGAGGCACTCGGAACTTTTGAATTATCCGTCCTCAGTTTTATTTTTCTGTCAATAGAATCTGTCCGCCTATTTTAAATGCTTGTCAACGCACACTATTTATTAACTAAAGCGTCAATACACTACGGCAGAAGAAACTATCTATTAGGTGAATCATAGGTACGAGACACTTTAGACACTTTAGACAGATTAGACTATAGGTAGAGGTGAAAAATTTAAGAAAAGCTCCTGTGGTTGTAATCTACTCAGAGATGCCATAAAAAATATCTCATGTCTCAATTTGTGCGACGCTGAATCCGTATAAAGACAACATTTTGTTTGTTACTACAATTCGTCACGCCGGGAAAGGTCGAATTAGTGTCACAAGGAAATATTTTTCCGTGCCAAGTGAAATTAAGTCACGCCCTGTAACACCCATTTTCGGAGTGAAACTTGGGTATCTGCACCCTTACCAAAAGTGTAGATTCTGTCCATTGCTGCCATTGATTCAGAATGGCAAATCGTCAAATTCTAACGGCACCTTCTGGCAGGTAAAGTGGTACACTTTTAGATGCTTATAGGTTTGAATTCAGCTGATTACTATGGCCGCGATCAGCCGTTCATCTTTAAATCCTAATGTGCTCAGCATGAGCTGCTGTCGCGTTATTAACGCAGACTTACTTTATATCCATCCCACTCGTACTCGTGTATTAGTTACGTGCGAATCGGATAAAAAAGTAACCTTGATAACGTAGCTGTATCTCATGGTACAGCTACGTGTCTTGAGAGTCTCTTTTAGAGGCATTTCCTCCCGCGAAAGCTCTGGCTATAGAATTAACTTTCTACCGAGGCTTTTCCAATGGGCTCTACTCTGCAGTATGATGTTCTAATGTTCTTGGAGTTTATAGATTTAAATGGTCTGGGTGAGCAGCAGAAATTGCGGTGCCGTGATCGCCTGCCAACCATGATGGTTGTGGCATATACACGCTCATTGGCCTTTGCTCAGCAAAGAAATTGAAAGAAGAAAAAATAAATGATGATAAAATTCAATGTGACGATAATAGATTTTAAAAGGGTCGAAATTGCGCATATGAAACTCCTACATTGCAGACTTTCATAGGTACAGTTCGTAGGCGCACCGCCTGGCGACGGCAATCAGAATACATTTGTACCAACCCAACTCCTCCCGTGGGTGCCGTATGAGTCGACTAAGCGTTGAAGTGTCATTGACCATACATTTATTGAAGATAAATGATGGGCAGCAGCGTCATTATAGTGGGGACTATGATCTGCGATCTATACTGCGATCGCCAACCCACTTGCCCATCTTCGCGATTATGGGCATTTACCTCCTAATGCGTCCACATGCATAGGTAACGGACCGGCTTAAATCCAGAAGTGGACTAAGATTATTTATCACCACTATGGTTGTCGCAAACTGGTAGTAAGGATGGAGTCCCCTTATCAGATTAACTTCCTTCTGTTTACTGGGGACTTATTTATTTCACAGTATTACGAAAAAATAAATAGAGTTTAGAGAAGTACTTGTAAATGACATACCATCTTGAATTTGGAGCAGCCCCATTGTGATAGAACACCTAATTTACAGAATAAAAGATACCTTAACTCCATATAAAATGTTACAAAGAATATACCGCACGCAGAATTTTTAAGGAGTTTTCGTCATTATCAATAAAATATTTTAAAAATAAAAATAAAACCGCCTTCAAAAATTCGCCCGAACTAAAAAGTTAAAAATAATTTTGGTTCCTACTTCTTAGGATTTCCTACCCAAACCTTTAAACCTTTTACCCTATTCATTGAAATAAAACATTATGGCTAGGTACCCTACAGATTTCTTAGAAGTCGGTGCCAAGCCGAATACGTTCATAGGTATATATTAGATAGAGCTTTGTAACTTACTGTCACTCCGATTACGCTTTTATCAACAGAATGGTCTGCCTCAGTCATTTTCATGAAAGCATAACCGGAGTGACAGTATATTACAAAGCTCTATCAAATACATATAAGTACTCGCAAAGTGAACATATTTGGCTTGGCACCGACTTCTAAGAAATCTGTAGGGTACTTAGCCATAATGTTTTATTTCAATGAATAGGGTAAAAGGTTTAAAGGTTTGGGTAGGAAATCCTAAGAAGTAGGAACCAAAATTATTTTTAACTTTTTAGTTCGGGCGAATTTTTGAAGGCGGTTTTATTTTTATTTTTAAAATATTTTATTTTTTGCTTTTTAGTAGTGTAAATATAAAATCGTTATTCAGTATGCTCTAAATACTTATAATTAGAATGTACTGCACTGTAGTAGGCCATAAAACCTGAACTGGCGAACTTATATGAATACAAAAACAATTTCAAAGGTAACAGACTTAGCATGCCAATATTATTTAAAGAATCACTAACCGCTAACCGACATGTCATAACTACTAAGCAAACACTTGAATAGATCTCGAAAATGTATGACATTTGTTATATATACAAAGAATGATCCTCCAACCCCTAATCGTTAAGGAGTTATTCCTTTCCTCATCAGCTCACCAACATGAGACTATGACCACCTACAGGCAAATACTCGAATAGCCTCCAAAATATATGAAATATGTTATATTTAAAGAATTATCCCCCAACTCCTAATCTCCAAGGAGTTGTACCTTACATCATCAGCTCACCAACACGAAAGGATGACCACCTAAAGGCAAATACTCAAATAGCTTCCAAAATACACGAAATATGTTATACTTAAAGAATTATCCCCCAACTCCAAATTGCTAAAGAGTTGTACCTTCCATCATCAGATCACCAACTTAAGATGTTCATGACTAGATGCAAATACTTGATTAGTCTTCGAAAATAAATGAAAAATGTCATGTGTGCCTACAACATTTGAAGAGTTCCCTCGATTTCTCCAGGATCCCATCATCAGATCTGGATTCGGTGACAATGGGACCAACTAGAAGGTATACCCTTTCAAACAAAAAAAGAATATTTGAAATCGGTCCACGCGTCTTCGAGTAATCGGGGAACATACATAAAAAAAAAAAAAGATTTCGACGAATTGTTAACCTCCTCCTTTTTGAAGTCGGTTAAAAAGGTATCGAGAGCTCAATTAAGGCTGTGTCATGGGTACTATGGCCGTGTGGTGACGGCAGTAAGAATACATTTGTCACCACCCCAACTCCTCCTGCGGGTGTCGTAAAAGTCGACTGAGGGATTGAAGTGTCACTGACCATTATTTGATAAAAGATTGATGATGGGCAGCAGCGTCATCATAGTGGACACATTACTGCGATTGCCAATCCGCTTGCCCAGCGTGGCGATTATGGGCATTTACCTCTTAATGTGTCTGCGTCTATACGCATAGTTAATAGGAGAGGCTTACGTCCAGCAGTGGACTATCATAGGCTGATGATGATCATGGGTACTAAGCGACGGTTTATACAGGGTACTAGCGAGCACTGCAAGAGATTTCAATCATGCGTTCTGGACGAGAGCAGCGTGCAGCAGGGCGTACGGTGGGGCGACCATCTTAAACAATAAATGCAAAGGTATGCGCGTGACCTGAGTGCACGCCGTACAAATCATTCGACGCACGACGCCACGCCACTCGCTCCGTTGCACTCGCCGCTTGACGCTCGTGACTTGGCTCTTTTTACACGAATTTATATAGCTTTTATTCGTATTATATGATATGGGTATGAAACATACATAAGTCGTTTGAAAGGAACTTCAGCAGAGAATTATCTTAAGGTGCATGCACACCAAAAGAGCATTCGCTGATCTATCCCCTTACTCTACGAAATTTGATCGTTACACGAAACGTGATTCGTTGATTTCGTAGAGTGGGGGATAGAACAGCGAATGCTCTTTTGTTCTGCATGCACCCTTACTCAAAAGAGGAGCATATCCGAATTCACTAATCCAAATAACACAAATGTAAATAAAAAGGTGCATTTAGACCAAACGAGCATTCGCTCATTCTATCCCCCACTCTACGAAATCAACGAATTTTGACGAATCACATTTTGTGTAACGAACGAATTTCATAGGGTGCGGGATAGAATGAGAATTCGCTCGTTTGGTCTAAATGCACCTTAATATTTTAGGTTGTTTTATTCCACAATAATTTCATTTGCACTAAAAACTAAACAATGGATAAAATATGTATATTTTTGATTTTAAACTTGCCATTGTTTTAGATAAGTCAGATAAGCCCTTAGCGCTGTAACTCTTTAATCCTTGTCATAGAAATTTTCAAGTCTTATCTTCAACTTGACGTCTTAAGATTCTGGCTTATAAATTCAAAATTTGATAATTTGCTAGTCAGTCTGCGACTCAACTTGCTAATAAATTGTCTCTTTGTTTTATCATTAGTCTACTTTGAATCGTGACAATGAACAGATTATCAAACTATGAAATGTTGTAGCATTTTGGCTTAGATTTTCAAATTCTGCATAAGTTTATTGCTAAAACTATATTCAATACCTACTTGCTATGCCGTAAAACAAAATATTCATTAAAGGAGTAATTGGGTGTCCCTAGAAGTGAAAATGCCCTAATAATACCTACTTCAATATGTATAATTATTACTCGAACTATTCATTTCACCACCGAGTCCCCGACATCTTCCCACTAAATTTAGCTTTGCTCCTTGTTCTACCTTTGCCAATTTTGGCAATGCGTCAAAACAGCGGTTATCTAGACAACTCATTTTAATTATTTAGGCATAATATCTGTCCAATTTGCGAAAGAGACAGAAATATATTTGTCACGATGACAAATGTCTACTCTTTTCGAAGAACGTCACAGCAAACCACTCTGTTAAATAAAATTCATAATTACTTTTTCTAATCTATACCTAGGTAGGTACTTAGGTACTGTAGCTAGGTAGCTACAGTGGCAGTGCAAAAAGTCAATAAATTTAAAATTACTATGAGCGATCAACGATACGCGGCTATATTTACTAATTTACTTTTATCAACAGATATATATGTTAATTCATAATAGTACATTATGATACAAGTGTGCTAAGTTGATCATTATACTCGAGGCGGTATTGTGCGCGCGAGCTGCAAGCGAGCGCGCATAAGATAGCAGAGAGTATAATGATCAATGCACACGAGTTTCATACGACGTTTTTCAACACACTTGCGAATAATACCCGACTTTTAGTAACACTTTCGCCAACCTTTGTTGCTAGGTAATTACTAAATACTTACTTAGATACTATCCCAAAGTTACGTTTAACCATTTTATTTTATTCTTGATCATTACTGGAAGTTCACCATTTACATTAAATTAATAACAGTAAACACAACAAAATAAACGCAACAAATATTTGAAATTCACTCCACTCCGAATAAAAAAATTAACAAATGGTAACTTTAAAACGGCGCGCGCATACCTAAGGAATATTTAAACGTGCGCAAAAATGTAAGGCAGCAATCCTATCGACAAACAGCCAATATAAAAAAAAAACTGCGAATCACTAACGATTATCAATTTATCATAAAATAAAAATACGATAACTCTACATTTATTTAATATCATTATCTACTTGATAATTTGGATACAATTTAAATATTTCATTTATTTATTCACGAATATTTATAGTATTTTGAAATAATATTCTGGATTCCGCTATTTCTGCCACATGTCAACTCTTTGGTCAATTAAAAAAATAAATATAAGCTGACTAAATTCGGGTGCTTCATCTACATGACATACTTAATACTTGCAAATGTTTGCAAACGTACTTGGTCGGGTTATGTTATTACCGCACTAGAACAATAACGTAATGAAAAAGCACGCGTGTTTAATATCTTGGATTATGAGCCTAATAGCGGTTCAATAATACCTACGTTACGAGCAAGTGTGTTGAAAATATTATTTTTGATTGCCCTGAAAACCAGCGCCATAACTAAAGCCCTTTAGTTATCGGCATATGCTAAGTGGCATCCATTTTGATGCTTTGTTGTTAGTTTAAGCTTTAACATTGATAAAGTTTTTTTTTTTCTATTTTTAGCATCAAATAAACATTTTTCATTTCATTTCATTCTCATTTTAAAAAAATACGTTTTTTTTACTGCCATAGGTTGTAGAACAGAGTAGGTACAGCCAACTACATAAACGTATATACAATTTCAGCCATAATTCTGCACGCATAAGAAAACATATGGATATATTTTAAGTATTCCCTTGGCTATATAATATGGCTATGATTGGCCCCAACTCCTCCTGCGGGTGTCGTAAGAGTCGACTAAGGGATTGAAGTGTCACTGACCATTATTTGATAAAATATTGATTTTGGGCAGCAGCGTTAACATAGTGGACATGTTACTGCGATCGTCAATCCGTTTGTCCAGCGTGGCGATTATGGGTATTTTCCTCCTAATGCGTTTATACGCATAGATAATAGGAGAGGCCTACGTCCAGCAGTGGACTATCATAGGCTGATGATGATGATTCTAACTTTCATAGCACAATATACGCGATCTTGATTTTTCTGTCTTTTTTTTTGCAGTTGACCCTTAAGTAGTCTTACAACTATAGTCATCATCATCATCATGATCATCATCATCATATCAGCCGAAAGTCGTCCACTGCTGAACATAGGCCTCCCCAAAGATTGCCACAATGACCGGTCCTGCGCCACCCGCATCAAGCGGACTCCTGCGACCTACACCAGGTCATCAGTCCATCTTGTGGGGGGCCTACCCACGCTACGCCTTCCGGTACGTGGCCGCCACTCAAGAACCTTCCCGCCCCAACGGCCATCGGTTCTACGCGCAATGTGCCCCGCCCACTGCCACTTCAGTATATAATAATAAATATAACTATAGTATATAATAATAAATATCTTGGGACATCTCACACAAATCGACCTAGTCCCACGGTAAGCTTTATTAAGGCTTGTGATGTGGGTACCAAGCGACGATATATATAATAGATAGATACTGTTAAATATATAGACAGCCATGACCAAGGAACAAATACTTATATTTATGATAAATAAATACAGAAATAATGCCCTCGCCGGAATTCGAGCCAGGAACCTCCAGCTTCGTAGGCAGGGTCACTACCAACTAGGCTACGGAGGCTAGAGACTAGTGAATTTCCTCTATTGTATTTACATTCTTGAGCTTCACCTTATGGTGCGTTTAAACCAAAAGAGCATGCGCCCGTTCTACAAAATCAACCAGTCACGTTTTGTGTACCGATCGAATTTCGTAGAGTGGGAGGTTAGAACAGCGAATGCTCTTTTAGTTTGAACGCACCTTTAAATAACATGCATGTGTGTCTGAGTGTCTGATTATCCTTTAATTAGCGAGAAAATTAGAAAATACCTGAACATGAACTAATTAACGTAATTAGTGTTGTGGGGTTTCAGTAACGGTCGGAGCTGTCGGAAGGGTGTTTCATATATGTACATATATACGTAACATCATAGAATAACAACAAGTCATAGAGAGATCAAATTATATAGGTATGACTAAAATTCAAATTTTACGCTTAGAGAACTGCAGGCCTAGACAAAAGCCATTCTGCAATCGTATACGATAAGCGATAAGTCACGTGACCATAATAATGTATGGAAACGGTCACGTGAAGTTTGGTTGGAATCTGTCATTCTCATACATTAATTTTTTTCACATTCAACAAGGATTTATTTATAAATGTAACAAAAACGTAACAAAAAATTAAAAACATATAAAAAAAAGTATTATTAATCTTGATGTTGCCGGGTGCTCTGGGTAATTATGGTAATTTATTACTTATCGCTTTTAATAATAATAAGCTATAAGTAACAAATGTATGAGAATGACAGATTCATAAGAAAAGTCACGTGACCATTTCCATACATTATTATAGTCACGTGATTTATCGTTCTTTATTCATGTGCTTGCCTTCCAATAAAAGTCAAGTTTTACTTAATTTATCACTAAAGTACTCAAAAGTCAAAACAGAGCTATGACTTCCCGTGATAAATGATGACACGAATTTATATCAAAACATCGCTAGGAAAGCAATAACATTAAAGCCGTTGATAGACCGCCCTTATTAGAGTTCCGTGGACAGTGATAAAGTAACCATTATCAATTCAGATAGCGGGGAACCCATAAAGTGAGGTTAGGTACAGATAAATAACGCCATGCTTTTATTAAGGCACTTTAAACATATTGCATATTTATGAACCTGAAATAGAACGTGAGTTTATTACTTAGTACGCGGAAATTTATGATGAATATTATTTTCTAGGAATATACAGTTTCTTTTGTAGGTTAAGTTTCACTATAGAACCTATGAAACACGAGCATTATTAGAATTTAAAATAGTACATTACGATACAAGTTTTTGCACGTGTCTCGTACGACGTTTTTTAGTGCAGATGGCCCTCCGAAGTTTTGAACCTGACGTAAAATGACACATTTCTCACACTAGAGCCTAAAAAAGGGACAATCTGTACTAAAAATATCCTTTTTGTAACTAGTGCGAAAAATTAAACTTTGCGCACGCTTCGCGTGTTTAAATTTTTCTTTTTTTAAGGCACTTGTTATAAAAAAGTCGTGCCATACACGTGTAAAAACTTCTTTTTAGTACAGATGTTGTACTTATTAGGCTCTAGTGCGAGAAGTGGGTCATTTTACGTCAGGTCCAAAACTTCGGAGGGACATTTATACTAAAAAACGTTGTACGAGACGGTATCCTGTCGTTTGTCGAAATTCGTAACTCGTGTCGGTTTAAAACACTCCCTATCGGTCGTGTTTTTGTGTTTTTCGCACTTGTGTCGTAATTTACTATTTTAACTCGTCAAAAAAAAAAAACTTGCACTTGTATCGAAATGTACCATTAATAAATATTTTAAACTAGCAGCAATGCAAACTCCAATGTAGTTAGTCATTAAACGCGACATGTTTAATGGAGGCTTGGTGGGCTACATTATCTACTAACTAGCTAGCAGCAATCAGCTGGTATACATCATCATCAGCCTATGATAGTTGAAATGGCAACCTAATTACATCTACTAAATATATACGTATGAAAGTTAAATAAAGATATACTTGTCTTATCTTACAAAAAATTAACTGAAGTGTTGGAATCAATATATTTCCACCAATGGCACGCAATAAATTTTAAGAACGGACTTTTAAAATTAGAGATAATGAAAGTGCACAAGTAATAAATAACCTAAAACAACACTCTTGTACAAAATGCTTTGGACATATTTATGGCCAATACTTATTGCTAAGTGTGTGAAAATACAAACAAAGACATTTCGAGGAATGCACCAAGAGGAAGAACTATAAAAATACACCAATAATTGTTCAACAACCTTGGCATAGGGTCTATTATGCAATGTAGATCCTACTCAGTTGTTTTTACTTTTACAGCCCCGCAAAACATCTGTAAGCAACTCCGGAGTTGAGGGCGGCACCAACTGACGAGAGAGATGACGATAACTTACGGTCTAAGTGAGAGCAAGACAAAACACCCCGCGGTTTGGGGATAGAAAAATCCTAGAGGAGTGACAAGTGAAGATAATCCTTGTGGTGTTGTGTTAGAGTCTAAGATTATATTTTGTAAAAAGTGCCATAGTAATTAAGTTTACCTAATTTTGTTAAAAATTAAGAGAGGACACTTCGATGACAGCCGGGAAGAATGCGGGTCGCGCAGTTCTGTAACAGTTTCGATATTTTTGGAATATTATTAGATTAATTATCTAAATCGTACATTAGAATCAGTGGTTGCCGATCCAGTATTCACAGCTAAGTGTTTTATTACCAATTGTGTCGTGTGCATTCTAAATAATATAATGTAGATTTCTATCATATTTTATTAATTAAATTGGTTCAAATAATATAGGTACTATAACGTACCTTGTAAATAATTGGTTACTTTAATATTGACCACTTTTATGATAATAACTGAGTACACACGACATACCTTTTATGATTGTTCTGATTGTCCTTGTGTGATATTTGTGTATAGAATTATAATATTGTGTTGGGTTCGATTCCCGATAATTAAATACCTAAGACTTGAATAAGTGATTATGACATTGTTGTACTTTTATGTCATGATCGGAGTTTGAACGTCACAGTGTAGATCAGTAATATCTTATTGATGCATTTATGTGTTGTTCTATAACCACTGTGTATAATTTAACATTGTGATTATCAGATTATGATTGATACATAATCGTGATAATATTTAAACGAGTTCGATCCTCGTACAATTGATATTAGCCAAAGAACCTTATATTGGATTGTTTTACAAACAGGGGGTTCGAATCCCTATTTACTGATATTTCTGAGAACAGGCTAACATATTGTGGACACTTAATGTTGATGTCAATTTAATATATAACAGACTTATTTCTGTGTGTATGGAGTCCTTAAATATAATTGAATTTTCTGAGTGTTATATTATACATTATTGTCTTGGAATTTTCATTCAAGAGGTTGTATTTGTAATTAATGTTACGGTGTAATGTAATAATTATTATTATTTACTTAGCATAAATAATACTTGCTTTTGCCGGGTTTTCCTGGGTTTCCCTGGTTTTAGCAAAATATATTGAATTATGTTCCCAGAAAAGGAAGGTGTTTAGGTACTTTTGCTTTGTGTAAATTTGAAGAAGTAGTTTTATTTGGTATGATAGTAATTGTTAATTTTCGTAATAGTCTAGTAATCTTTAATGAGGTTAAAGATTTTGTTATGTATTTAAAACTTAATAGATCGAATAGGAACACACCTTTCCTTACTAATTTGCGATAATATATTTCAATTTTATAAATCGCCATGTGACTTATCAATCAATAGCCCTACTTACCTCAGACCTTACTTATTACTAGCAATTATTTTCACAACTATTTGATTCCCTTAAGAAATAAAGTCGAGCCCGAATTAAATAAACGTCAGATACCATTACACGTGGTGCCGTGACCAAGGATCTAGACTTTGTGTTAACAATACATTTTGATGTAACACATCTAGAAAAGGACTTGTAATTACTTTTAAACAAAAAAAAAAATAAACACAACGTAGGAAACTTAAAATTAAATATGACGATCACAATTTTATTTCAATTATAAAACAAAGGGAAAGGTTTTACTTATACCCGAATGGTCTGAGAGGGGTATATTTATTTTGATCAATATTAATTCTCAAAATTTAAATCAAATATTATATTTATAGTTACCTATTTGATTTATTAAATCAATCATATGCGAACAGTCTGAGAGGGGTATATTTAATTATCGTTAAATGTGTGATATTAGTAATTATTTCAGTGTGTTTTACAACATATAATTTGTTGAATGAGGATTCCAAGACATTTATTTAGAAATTTTAATGCTATTGAAATTATTTTGTGTGTTCCATTGACTAAATTAGTTAGGTAGATAACGGCAGTGTGTGTTGATATTTTAGTGTATTATATGTTATAAGTATTGATTTGGACAGGGTTAATTTTATTTAGCATTAAGCATGTCAGCAAAACGAAGCTTAAGACGTACGAGTAGTAGTAGGTGTGGGACAGGACCGTCTTCAGAAGTTCATGTATCACAGACACATGATATTAGCAGTTGTAGAAAGAATAATATTGTAATAATTCAGCCTTCAATAGAAAAACCTATTTTTCGTGGAATGGGAGACTCTAACCCGATGCAGTTTATACAAAAGTTACGTAAATATATAAACTTCTTAGGTGCACATGAAAGGGCGTTATATATCGCAGTAGAATGTTTGATAGAGCCAGCTCTAAACGTTATGGGACTTAGTAGTAAAAACTGGCGAAGCCTAGATGATTTTGAGACTGATTTTAAGCGTCGTTATTGGAGTCAACGACAACAGATGATTGAATTTACTAAGCTATTAAATGGGTCGTATAATCCTTGTGGCAAATTATGTATGTACGAATATTTTGCTAGTCTGATGGAGGTCGTTGGTAATTTTACTATACCATTTGATGAAAGACTTTTAATTGATTCGGTAATGCGACATTTTCCGAAACAGGTTCAACAGTTATGGTTTTGTTTAGGTAGTAAAGCAGAAAGAAACATTTCATCAGCAATCGATTTTCTTTTTGGTCTAGATCAGATTGACAAAGGTACGAGTCAAAACGGTTCCATTAACCGTGATAGTAATAATATAGCTATCAATAATAATACACGACAACATTTACAGAGCAGGGGTAATAATTGTGCACTTAATAGAGGTTCAATGAAGGTAGCTTCGGTTGAAAAACGACAAAGTATAGACCCAGGTGGATGAGGAGACTCTGGCGAGAACAGGGTATTAATGTAGATACAGATAATTTTATTCAAGGGAACGCATGATCTACATAATAAAAACTGATTTCGGTTACATAAGATCCAGGTTCGAATCCTGCGTAAGAAATTCAAGTATAATCTAGCATACAATGTTTACTCTATATTGTATAGATATCTAACGATACTATATATACATTTCAGTGTATAAAGAGAAGGGTTTAAGTTTAATATTCGTCTAAAACCGGCTAACAAGCTGTGCGTTACAGACGACTAATCAACGTTGAAATTCAAAATAACTTTAACATGCGTCTAAAAACCGGCTGAAAAGCTGTGCGTTACAGACGACTAGTCAACGTTGAAACTCTAAATCACTTTAACATTCGTCCAAAAACCGGCTGAAAAGCTGTGCGTTACAGACGACAAGACAAGGTTGAAATTTTAAAATCACTTTATAATCCGTCTAAGACCGGCTAAATTAGCTGTGCGTTAAACAAGACGACAAGACAACGTTGAAATAAAAAAATCACTTCAATATTCGTCTAAGACCGGCTTAATTAGCTGTGCGTTAATAAAGACGACAAGACACCGTTGAAATTTAATACTCGCTTTAAAATTCGTCAAAAACCGGCTAAATTAGCTGTGCGTTAAACGAGACGATAAGATAACGTTGAAATTCAGAAATACCTATTTTAATATTTGTCCTTACCAGCTTTTCAGCTGTGTGTCAAAGAATCAAAATTTATATTGAAAGTACTAAACGATTGCCTAAGACCGGCTTTTCAGCTGTGTGTCAAAGAATTTACCAATGGGATCATTTAAAAAATAAATAAGCATCCTGTTTACGAACGATGGTTATAGCAGCTCATATCTTCTCCGCGAGGAAATGACTCTGCGACGTGTGGTCAAGTCTGTTCGAATTTGTGTAGATTGAATTTCAGTTTAATTGTCATGATTTAACAGAAATTATAATTACATGACCATATCAGAAAACAAAGAAATAATAAATATATCTAAGATTTTCAAGTAATTTACTGCGCTGCAGGTAATAAAATATTTAACAAGAATAATGCAGTGCAATGATTGCATAATATTTATTTTATACACATATTATAATGTTCAGTAACATGTGTTTTAAACATTAAAGTTTTGTATTTGAATTCAATAAAATAACTTATTTTACAATGGTAGTAATAATGGAACTTTTATTACACATTTATTAATCGCAATACAAATTAGGGGAGACCAGGTATGAACGTAACAATTTTCAGTTTTTGATTTTTTATATTTTTTTGGTAGCAGTTGTCAAACTTTGCATTTTTATATGCAATAGACACATATTTCATGTATCTTTTGGTACCAAAATAAACTTCATACATCGAATAGTTTTACAGAAAAATGGCTCACAGTGAAGGATGGAATTTGTTGCAATTATCCCTACCCCCAGGGCTGGTTGTAACAGTGCATAGGGATAATAGAAACAAAGTAAATAACTATAAAATAATGAATATAATTATGTGTAATTAGTATTTTTAAGTAATCAACAGTCTTACAATATCAAAGACAAACATTAACAATGAATGAATGTAATTAACATTATTATATTAGACGAAATTAATTTATACCTATAGCTATAGGATATATGAGTAACGAAACTTCAAACAACTTTCTGTCTTATTATTCTAAATGGCATATAAACAAATGCTTAGGTGTAATCCAAGGAATTAAATGCTTCCTGCATTGTCCTTATTTCTAAGCTAGTATACTACTAAGCTAATCATACAATGTACCTAATATGATAAAAAAATGTGTTTTACTCCTCATCGACAGTGAATATTTGTTTCCAGAAACAAATCCCGCCTTGGGTAGTGCCGCTGAACTTTCAAGTAAAGCTTTCCTTTACTTTACATGTCTATATAAAGTGATGTGAGCCAGTTGGTACGTCTTTGCTGCGTCCCTGTAGGACATTTAAAAAAAGGATCACCTCAACGGCAGCTAAAGCTATAATTTCTATTTTGGTGGACTTCTGTCTGTTGTTATTTTGTGTATATTAGACATTCTGCAACAAAAAGGCACTAAGTATATGAGTTATTTAATAAACGCTAGCACATAGGTGTACCAATGAGCCTTCAATTTGGAAATCGGGATGAAAGTAACAAGTTGTTTCAATCATCCCTGGGTATTGAATTTCCAGAATCCCACAAACACGTAGCAAAAAAACGTAAAAAGCATAATTAAAACATTGATTTGCAACCCTCAAACTGTAAATGATTAGTGACTTTACAACACCCATGCAAAACGTAAGCTATAGCGTTTACCATGAAAAATCTAGCTAAGATTGAAAAAATCGTTAAAAACTTACTTTTGACGCATTTTTCTGGGACCATAGCACTACACGCATAACCTGCCGTCACAGCACCGTGGGTGTAACTGAGGTTAGGGGGGAATCGAAATGGCATCTAATGCCCTGCAGGACGTTCGGATAGATGTCGTAGTAAAATTTTAAATGAATTTGTTACGTTCATCCCGCGTTACTTTTATACCTGGTCTCCCCTACATATATTACCATAACCAGATTTTTCATAAAAATTGGCGATTTTAGTTCTTGATATATCGGTACTGTTGCGAATATGCATCAATTTTCGCCATCATCTATAATAATAATAACAATTTAAAATCTTATAACTGCCACAATTATTGCATTTATCTAAAGATTTGTACAACAGAAAACAAGACCTCTTGACTATGTTATGAAAGTCGATAGTGAATGTATATATTTACCATTATTGGTAAAATGTAAAATTAAGTATGGATATGAAATAAAAACAAACCAATTATACATTTCAATGTAATTAACAATTACTATTATGTAAAAATGATGTGTGAAAATTTCTGGCCAGAGTAGAGGTGATTTTGAATGAAGATGAATGTGTGTATATCAAAAGTGATGACTGCTGCGATATAATTATAAAAACCTATTTGAATGAATGTGTCTTGAGGTTTAGTTTTCATATTATCCAATTAATTGACAGAATATTATATGAGATTAATATTGCATAAAGACTTGTAACTGTAATGATTACAAAGTGAATGTCTAAGATACGGTTTATATATATTTTTATTACACTACAAATACAGCATATTTTCAATTGGTATTGAACACGACGATCATAGTTATTGGGTTTATTCATAAATATATTTACTACTATGATTATGTTAAGATTAATAAGTAAAGATTTATTTAGCGTGGTAACAGAAACATACGAGTATAATGCATTCTAGTTTGGCGTTGCTATTTATCGATCTTATATAAATTAATTTGAATCTTAGTATTTATCTTGTCTAGTGAAATAAGTATTCTAAAACTAACACATGACTTCCATAGGTTGAAGTATTTCTGACGCAGAAAAGACCCAAGTGCTTAAATGTTATTTGGATGTTACCCACTTCAAGCAGACTCGAGTAGTACCATAAAGTCTGATTTTAAAATGAATGAGCGTTATTTAAGAAAAAACGGGGTTGGTTGTTTATGTTGTTTAGTTCAAAGAACAGCACTTAATTTTTTTAATAGCCCTAGTTGGTGTAGAAAGTGAAAATGTACATTTTAACTGTCTACAGAGAGGGGGGTGTAATGGCAACCTAATTACATCTACTAAATATATACGTATGAAAGTTAAATAAAGATATACTTGTCTTATCTTACAAAAAATTAACTGAAGTGTTGGAATCAATATATTTCCACCAATGGCACGCAATAAATTTTAAGAACGGACTTTTAAAATTAGAGATAATGAAAGTGCACAAGTAATAAATAACCTAAAACAACACTCTTGTACAAAATGCTTTGGACATATTTATGGCCAATACTTATTGCTAAGTGTGTGAAAATACAAACAAAGACATTTCGAGGAATGCACCAAGAGGAAGAACTATAAAAATACACCAATAATTGTTCAACAACCTTGGCATAGGGTCTATTATGCAATGTAGATCCTACTCAGTTGTTTTTACTTTTACAGCCCCGCAAAACATCTGTAAGCAACTCCGGAGTTGAGGGCGGCACCAACTGACGAGAGAGATGACGATAACTTACGGTCTAAGTGAGAGCAAGACAAAACACCCCGTGGTTTGGGGATAGAAAAATCCTAGAGGAGTGACAAGTGAAGATAATACTTGTGGTGTTGTGTTAGAGTCTAAGATTATATTTTGTAAAAAGTGCCATAGTAATTAAGTTTACCTAATTTTGTTAAAAATTAAGAGAGGACACTTCGATGACAGCCGGGAAGAATGCGGGTCGCGCAGTTCTGTAACAGTTTCGATATTTTTGGAATATTATTAGATTAATTATCTAAATCGTACATTAGAATCAGTGGTTGCCGATCCAGTATTCACAGCTAAGTGTTTTATTACCAATTGTGTCGTGTGCATTCTAAATAATATAATGTAGATTTCTATCATATTTTATTAATTAAATTGGTTCAAATAATATAGGTACTATAACGTACCTTGTAAATAATTGGTTACTTTAATATTGACCACTTTTATGATAATAACTGAGTACACACGACATACCTTTTATGATTGTTCTGATTGTCCTTGTGTGATATTTGTGTATAGAATTATAATATTGTGTTGGGTTCGATTCCCGATATTTAAATACCTAAGACTTGAATAAGTGATTATGACATTGTTGTACTTTTATGTCATGATCGGAGTTTGAACGTCACAGTGTAGATCAGTAATATCTTATTGATGCATTTATGTGTTGTTCTATAACCACTGTGTATAATTTAACATTGTGATTATCAGATTATGATTGATACATAATCGTGATAATATTTAAACGAGTTCGATCCTCGTACAATTGATATTAGCCAAAGAACCTTATATTGGATTGTTTTACAAACAGGGGGTTCGAATCCCTATTTACTGATATTTCTGAGAACAGGCTAACATATTGTGGACACTTAATGTTGATGTCAATTTAATATATAACAGACTTATTTCTGTGTGTATGGAGTCCTTAAATATAATTGAATTTTCTGAGTGTTATATTATACATTATTGTCTTGGAATTTTCATTCAAGAGGTTGTATTTGTAATTAATGTTACGGTGTAATGTAATAATTATTATTATTTACTTAGCATAAATAATACTTGCTTTTGCCGGGTTTTCCTGGGTTTCCCTGGTTTTAGCAAAATATATTGAATTATGTTCCCAGAAAAGGAAGGTGTTTAGGTACTTTTGCTTTGTGTAAATTTGAAGAAGTAGTTTTATTTGGTATGATAGTAATTGTTAATTTTCGTAATAGTCTAGTAATCTTTAATGAGGTTAAAGATTTTGTTATGTATTTAAAACTTAATAGATCGAATAGGAACACACCTTTCCTTACTAATTTGCGATAATATATTTCAATTTTATAAATCGCCATGTGACTTATCAATCAATACCCCTACTTACCTCAGACCTTACTTATTACTAGCAATTATTTTCACAACTATTTGATTCCCTTAAGAAATAAAGTCGAGCCCGAATTAAATAAACGTCAGATACCATTACATAGTCCACTGCTGGACGTAGGCCTCTCCTGTTAACTATGCGTATAGACGCATTAGGAGGTAAATGCCCATAACCGCCACGCTGGGCAAGCGGATTGGCGATTGCAGTAATGTGTCCTCTATGATGATGCTGCTGCCCATCATCAATATTTTATCAAATAATGGTAAGTGACACTTCAATCCCTTAGTCGACTCTTACGATACCCACAAGAGGAGTTGGAGTGGTGACAAATGTATTCTTACTGCCGTCACCACACGGCATACAGAAGTGGTTTTAAACGAATCTAAAACTAAAACTAAAGTGAAACTAGGTTTACCTAAATGGAAAACCTATACACATAATTATCACCTGTTTTTTATGACTATTTGTATGATATAAATACTATTTTTCTCAAACTTGCTACGGAATGTTGATGTTACTTACTTTAAATTAAACCCGGAAATACTATGTATCCGGTGGCATATGCTAAGATGATATGTAAAGAGATTTCATGTATTTATTTCACACCTAGGACTGCAAACAAACTGTCTTTTGTTTTGAAACGTCAAATTGTGACACTATGTCTTGACATTCAGCCACAGAAAAAAAAATAACCTAAGAACTAATGTCTATACCACCAGGTAAAAGGATACCTCAAACAGATTAAAAAAAAAAGTTAGGCGCGAATGTTTTTTTTTAATGTTGTACGATACTGTACTACTGGTTTATTTACAAATCAAATAGTATGGTTCGGCGAAATCAGTACGTTTTATTTCATAGCAAGTTTGAGAAAAGCACTATATAAATCTCGGCGAGAAACAGGGTTACAGGCCGCGTATTCCTATCTGGCCTCAGTTCCTTCGGCCAGATATATCTACTTGGCCTGTAACCCTTCGTTTCCCGTCCTCTATAGTAATGTACTATTACACATACAGGGTGTATTCCGAGTCACTTGACCTTGACACTGTATATTCGTATAAGTCACACTGAATTTTTAAACGCCGAAATAGCGAAAAACCACAAAATCATGTTCCCATATAAAATGTCACCCCATTTCCTTCCGTGGGTGTCGTAAGAGGCGACTAAGGTCAACATGCTGGCGGCGGGCAGCAGCGCCGTCAATTTTCAGCACATCACCAACCTACTGCGATCGCCAACCCGCCTGCCCAGCGTGGCGATTATGGGCAAACCCCCCCCCCTAAAATGAAAGCACAAAGAAAGCCACGGCCCCCAGTTCCCGGTAGCTCCGCTATTCCTGGTCATGGTGGCGACCACGGTAACGGCGGGGCAGGGGGTGCGAAGAATCTCCGGGTTACGGACGGCCACCACAACCGACTGATCCTGGCGACGTATAACGGACGCACGCTTCGGCTTGACTCGCACCTGGCGCAACTTGAGGTGGAACTTGGGAAGATTAGGTGGCACATACTAGGGTTATGTGAAGTCCGAAGAGAGGGGGAGGACACCATAACACTCGAATCAGGCCACCTAATGTACTTCCGTCAGGGAGACCAACAATCCCAAGGTGGCGTTGGGTTTCTGGTTCACAAGTCCCTCTCTGACAACGTTGTGGAAATATCCAGTGTGTCGAACAGGGTAGCGTACCTCATTATCAAGCTCACCGAGAGGTATAGCCTCAAGGTGGTGCAAGTGTACGCACCGACCTCGGCACATTCGGATGATGAGGTGGAGGAAATGTTCGATGACATATCGAGAGCCCTCCATTCCACTACTAAGACCCATTTTAACGTTGTCATGGGGGATTTTAACGCTAAAGTGGGAGTACAAAATTTCAGCGAATCGGTAGTAGGATCCCATGGTTATGGATGCAGAAATCATAGGGGACAAATGCTCGTCAACTTCCTCGAACGCGAGGGGCTCTTCTTGATGAACTCATTCTTCAAGAAGCAGCCCCAAAGGAAGTGGACGTGGCAAAGCCCGGACACTATGACGAAAAATGAGATCGACTTCATCATGTCGGACAAGCGGCACATATTCAGAGATGTCTCCGTGATCAACAGGTTCAATACCGGTAGCGATCACCGACTCGTCCGAGGCTCTCTGAATATCAATTTCCGTGCTGAACGTGTCCGCTTGATGAAGGCCAGACTCCGACCAAATTTGCTCCAAACTATGATTGGATCTAAAACGTTCCAGTCAAACCTGGAGAACCGATTCGCTGCCATGGAAACCACAGCGGACGTGAACCAGAAACTTCAAGATGTGGTTCGCATCCTCAGGGAGGAAGGTACGAGATTTTGTGAAAGGCAGCGCAAGGATAGGAAGTCAAAGCTTTCGGAGGAGACCTTAGGGCTAATGAAGGAACGACGTGAAAACCCACCCGTCTCTTCGTCACGGAAACGGACTCTAAACCGAGAGATCAGTAAGCACGTACGACACGATCTCCGGTGCTCCAATACTCTTTCGATTGAAAGAGCGATCGAGCAGAACCGGGGGTCAAAGGTGTTCGTACAATCTCTCGGAAGGAGCCACCTGACGAAGCTGACCACAGCTCGTGGAGAAGTCGTTACTTCGAAGCCGGCAGTCCTTTCCGAAGTGGAAGACTTCTATGGCCAATTATACGCTTCGCATGCATCTCGACCTGATCCCGAAAATGAGGATCCTAGAGCCACTTTGATACGCCACTACACCGAAGACCTGCCAGAAGTCAGTATCGACGAAATCGAGATCGCTCTTGGGCAGCTTAAAAACGGAAAAGCCCCTGGAGAAGATGGCGTTACAACAGAGTTGCTAAAAGCAGGAGGTAAACCCGTATTGAGGGAGCTCCAAACGCTTTTTAACGCTGTCCTATTCGAAGGGAGAACTCCGGAGGCATGGAGTACAAGTGTGGTTGTCCTGTTCTTCAAAAAGGGAGACAAAGCCCTGATGAAGAACTATCGACCCATTTCTCTTCTAAGCCATGGCTATAAGCTGTTCTCAAGAGTGATCACGAACCGTCTTGCGCGGAGATTCGACGAATTCCAACCTCCGGAACAGGCTGGATTTCGGAGCGGATACGGTACCATAGACCACATCCACACAGTGCGGCAGATTATACAGAAGACTGAAGAGTATAATCAGCCCCTGTGTCTAGCATTTGTGGACTATGAGAAGGCCTTTGACTCGATTGAGATCTGGTCTGTTCTGGAGTCCTTGCAGCGATGTCAAGTTGATTGGCGATACATTCAAGTGATAAGATGTCTATACGAGGCCGCCACCATGTCCGTCCAAGTACAGAATCAGCAAACAAATCCTATACCATTGCATAGAGGCGTGAGACAAGGGGACGTGATCTCCCCGAAATTGTTCTCAAATGCAATGGAGGATATGTTTAAGACGCTGAGCTGGAAAGGGCGTGGCATCAACATTAATGGCGAGTACATCTCTCACTTGCGATTCGCTGATGATATCGTCATCCTGGCAGAAACGCTGCAGGACCTACAACAGATGCTGAACGACCTGGCTGACTCTTCTATACGCATCGGCCTACGGATGAACTTGGACAAAACCAAGGTTATGTTCAATGAACATGTACTACCGGAACCGATCGCAGTACACGGCACCGTTCTCGAAGTTGTTCAAAGATATGTATACCTCGGCCAAACATTGCAGATGGGTAGAAACAACTTCGAGAATGAGGTGAATAGAAGAATTCAGCTAGGTTGGGCAGCGTTTGGGAAGCTATGTCGAATCTTCACATCGTCGATCCCACAGTGTCTGAAGACAAAAGTCTTCAATCAGTGCGTCTTACCCGTCATGACGTACGGAGCCGAAACGTGGACACTGACGGTACGGCTGGTCCACAAGTTTAAGGTCGCTCAGCGAGCTATGGAAAGGGCTATGCTCGGCGTCTCTCTGCGGGATCGAATCAGAAACGAGGTTATCCGGCAGAGAACCAAAGTGATCGACATAGCCCACCGTATTAGCAAGCTGAAGTGGCAGTGGGCTGGCCATATTAGCCGTAGAACCGACAACCGTTGGGGTAAACGAGTTCTTGAGTGGAGACCGCGTCTCGGCAAGCGTAGTGTAGGACGCCCTCAGGCAAGGTGGAGCGACGATTTGCGCAGGATGGCTGGCAGGAGCTGGATGCGAGCAGCCGAAGATCGAGAACGGTGGCGTGAAATTGGGGAGGCCTATGTCCAGCAGTGGACTGCGATAGGCTGATGATGATATAAAATGTCGAGATCACGTATTAGGTAACCCATAGTATGAAAAAGTCTTGGTTGGTCCCATACTGAAACTGGTTCAGTATGACTTATATACACGGTGTGTTGAGGTTGTTAGTGTCGCAGGAAGCACCGTGTATTTAATTTAATGTAACTTTTTACATATTGGAATCTACCTTCCCTACATTTATGCCCGCTTTCCACTGAGACTGGAGCGGACTCATTAATGGCTCCGTTTCACGTACATCGCTCGCTAAGGACTAGTATTTAGTTGACGGCTGCGAGTCATAGCAGCAGTGAAAGTTAAACAGACTCATTAATGACTCCGCTCCGCTCTTAGTGGAAAGCGGGCATTACACTCATACTTCATTACATTACCCATACAAGTATAGACTGTCAGTTAGCGCAAAAAGTTGATGAAATACATTAAAAACTCCCTGAACATTTAATAAGTCATGACGCAAACCACATGTTCTCAATTCACTCATAATATTTGCTGCTAAAATTGAATATAAACAAACATTATACTAAATAAATCTTGAGTCAAGGTGATTTGTTAATCGCTATCGGCAATTCGTTTCTTTGTGGTTTTTGAAAATGCCTGAACCTTAACACAGTTTCCATTAAAATAAGTCTTTTTTCGTGTGCTACATACATGTTACACGTGTTTTATGAACGGTGTTGTGATATATGCGATTACACAGCGGATTTATGTCATTGGCATGTCTTTTATACGAAAAATAATGTTGCTTTTTAGGGATCATAATTTATGAGCCGGATGAATCACACACTGAAAAGTCGATAACCGGTCTTTGATTTGAAATTATAATTAACAATTATTAAATAGCCTTACACAAGTTACAAAAATTATTGTCTATTTATGGGAAGTATAACATATTTACGAAATGATATCCAAATCGGAATTAAGCTATTTAAATATTTATTTGCTGAGTTTGCAAACTTGCTTTGGTTTGTTACTTACCTGTGAGGTTACTATGACGTACTAATGCGATTCAGTTTAGATGAGAAGGCTATACTAGTCGTATATCTCTGTCCATTTCCCCGAACCTAAACTGAATCGCATAAGTAAGGCATGGTAACCCCCAGGTAAAATATAAATCAATTATCCGAAGTCTAGTACTACGTTAAGACTTTGCGCCATGTTTTATGCCTGGACCTTGCGTTAATTATTTTTAATAGAACACATGAAATGCAAATTTAATAATCTGCCACAATATAAAAATGCTACACATATTAGTACTGAATAATATTTACATTACATTACTCCTCCTGCGGGTGTCGTAAGAGGCGACTAAGGGAATGAAGTGTCACTGACCACTATTTGATAAAATATTGATGATGGGCAGCAGCGTCATCATAGCGGACACATTACTGCGATCGCCAATCCGCTTGCCCAGCGTGGCGATTATGGGCATTTACCTCCTAATGCGTCTATACGCATAGTTAACAGGAGAGGCCTACGTCCAGCAGTAGACTATCATAGGCTGATGATGATGAATGTTTACATTTGAATAAGACTCTTGTAATTTCATCTCTTGTAACAATACTTTCCTAGACGACAATGACGAAATAAAAACGCCATAAAAACACCCAATATTCACCCAAGTATAGGGACAATATTATGAGATCATTGTCTTAGTAGTATTTCTTGAATGTCCAGCCAGTTGTTCTTCCAAACTTACTCTGCTACCCTAGGGCACTGTTTAGAAAGAGTCCGCTAAAATAAGTAACTTGTCTTGTCTACTCCCAACAGCCCTGTAAATAGCTCTGTCTGCTTTAGATAAATCTACTTAGTTTTTCTTTTAAAACTACACCAATCGTCAGTAGAACAAAGAATTTAACGTCTTCGACACATATTTATCGTAAAACACGTTTGCAGATATATTTTCACATTACTTGTAATTGCCGCATAAAATTTATTGATAAAGTCTGCCAACCGGCTTGTCAGTATAAAAACTGGCCAAGAAAATGTCGAGCCATGCTCAGTGTAGGGTTCCGTAGTTATTAAAAAACGGCTGGGTCGATTATGTTCAAAATAGTTTTATTTTAATTAAAGTATTCTATAAGCCCACTGTTTATGATTTTTCATAATTTTTGGACCTACGGATCAAAAGTTAGAGGGGAGGGCACAATTTTTATTTCTTCTGGAGCGATTGTCCGAAAATATTAAGTTTAGAAAAAAAATATATTTGTAGACTCTTATTATTTAAGAGACCTATTCAATGATACCCCATACTATAAGATTACAGAAAATAAAAAAATCATCCCCACTTCACCAGGGAGGTACCCGATTTTTTTTCTAGTTTTTATTATACCATTTTGTTGGCATGATTAATATGTATAGCAAATTGCAGATTTATAGTATAAACGGCCACTGAGCTATGCTGCGGACAGACGGACAAACGGCCAGACGGACAACTATGAGGGTTCCGATTTTGCCATTTTGGCTACGGAACCCTAAAAACGCGGTCATTCAAATAAATAAGCATGGGCATATTGGGCATTATCATTACTAAGCGCCTACATTTTTTTAATTGGATTTCTTTGTTTGTGAAATATTGTGATTCTACGGTCTTATTCGAATGTAAATTGAACACAAAACAAAACTTAATGTCGTATATTTCAGTTTAAGTCGACCACCCGAATGCCCAATTTGCTGATCCCGTGTAAATTAAAGTGCCATCAGACAAACCCAAATAACGAGGCATCCCAATTCCAAAACAGCTTAGCACTAATGATCCCCAGCACATTTCAAGTATCATTATCGCAATTCTACGTCTTAACTGCTATCAATGTGAATACATTTTCCCGAAAGCAACCCACCAGCTCCCTTACCAGAGGGCCTATACCGAAAATTGTGAAATTTAGACATCTATCTCTGTCAACAATTGGAGCCATTTTATATGAAGTTGTCCTACTACTATAACAAGCTCAAACAGTTCAAACTCTCTTTTCCAGCGGTTAGACGGTCAATAATTTTCCATTAGTCTCATATTAGTCCAGAAACAGAATTCAAATCCGCTTGACATCAATCAACAGGCAAAAAAGTTATAGACTGAGCTAACGCTAGAATGAGCGTGTAACGATATCCTAGTCATAATTGGATACCGCTCTCCTAGTAAAGTCCATTTCAAATACGAAGGCCTGATTCCACTTGACAAAGGCATTAGGCGTCAACAATAGGATCAGTGATAGCAAAAGATACCTGGCCAGACCCTTTTGTGACGTGATATTCTTGCATACATCCTTGTACGACCCGTGCCAATTTGTAGTGGACCAATTAAATTACAAAAGTTTCGAGTGGCATTGGGCCTTCGTATTTGAAATGGACTATAGGTACCCCTTCTCCAGGTTTGTCTATCTTCGTCGTTTTGTAGCATAATGTCTTCAAATTCATGGTACGGACGGAATATACAACCCCGCAATATAAATATATTTTTGCGACAGTAATCGAAATGGCCGTAGCCCGAGTTCAGCTACAAGCAGTTCAATTCAGATTCTGTATTCAATTCAATCTTGTCGGAGGTATTGCTTCACGCTTCGTTAGATCACCCGATGCATATAGATTTGTCGGGCAATCGTAACAGCAAAGTGGCTAAGATGATAATCGTACTAGCTTTGCCAATTTTACGCTCCAAAGTATCTTGAATGTCTACAGTTTTTAACTAGGTAAGTGTTTGTGGATACTTTTAGATACCTACCATTTAGCAGGCACCCAGTGATGGTCGGTTAATGGACGGACGGTAGGTTTCGGTAGGAGTCTGCCAGCGACCACGGGTGTAACGTCATGCCCGAAACGTCCGGATATTATAATTAAACCGTTTGTCTTTAAAATATGGACGGTAGGTTTAGATAAAAGGAGTCATCACAAAAAAATACTACTTACCTACCTAATTTCGTTAAAATAACAATAAATTTACGTGTTGGCTTTGCTGCCAGCTCTTCATTAAAAATAAAAACTGTATTTTTTTTAATCCCGCAAACCCACCAGTCCCAATTTTCTTTTTGACTTTGTCCAAGTCTTTTTTACTATCAATGAGATTTTTTTGCCTAACAATAGCACGATTAATATAATAATGTTATTACACCTAATGAAAGTAATGAAAGATACTCGATTAAGTTTTTGACCTCTATTGGGCGTTTGGACTATAGCCTTGTAAGGCCCAACGTCCTATTCTTAGGACAACAAAATTTACTCAACGGCCCATGACGTCTTATTTTACAAAGAAATATAAATTTTATTTAGTAGGTCCCAAAATTAAAAATAACATGTCCTTTTTTTAGGACACTGGGCTATTATTTCAGGTGTCCTAAAAATAGAATGGGCCTTACGAGGATAGTTAGGTGGTTTTACGGTACTTAAATTACCGCTAAATAACAAATCATAAAAAGCTAGTGAAAATACGAGAACTGACCCGTTTGTGGCTCATTTTCGTCCGCCTCATTGGCTACATAAACGTATTTGCATCCACACGACATTTAATAACTCTCTAAACGACCTATTATATCGTAAAAGCGTATAAGCACTTAAATTTAATATATGGTGGAGCAAGTTTATTGCTTGTGTCTTATTGAATTTGGTGTAGGCTTATACGGCATACATTACGTTTTGATTAGTCTTGTTATTGGAGTAATAGTTAGAATATATTAACCCGAATAATTATATTAAATATGGGATAATTTGATTGTGGAAGGGGTACAAGTTTTCTACTTACTGAAACTATCATACTGTATCGCACTGTCGTAAACTGAAAATAGATATCGTTTGAAATGTTTCATTGATTTTGGGTTACCACACACGGTAAAAGTATCAAGTTATTTTAAGGGGGACTTTTGCCCGCTTTTCACTGCGAGCGGAGCGGAGTCATTAATGAGTCCGTTTAACTTTCACTGCTGCTGTGACTCGAAGCCGTCAACTGAATACTAGTCCTTAGTGAGCGATGAACGTGAAACGGAGTCATTAATGAGTCCGCTCCGCTCTCAGTAGAAAGCGTGCATTAATCGCGAAAAGTTACGTTAAAATATTGTTTTGACTTTTCGGACATGACATGATTAACATCATATTTATTACACCCATGGTAGCATGCATTAGACTTACCATTAGACCGCTGCACGTGGTCTGCTTGCGACTACGGTTCACGGGTGTAATGTCATACCTGAAACATCCTGACAATAACCAACGTATTTTTTACCATACCTACTCGTAAAAAGTGTTATTATACGCAGGCATACTTGAACGTAATGAGCTGTATTATGCCCATGGGCAATAATGGATTTTTATACGACATTAAGTCGCACTAGCGCGGCGCGCGCGCCGCGCCGAGATTCCTTTTACAATACTGGTGAATTTAAGTCATCCGTGATTTTGAGAAATGATTTAGACCATTTTAGAGTAGGTTTGTGAAAATATATAGTTTTATTTACTTTTTTTGCCTCACAGGTGTGATGAAAAACATTGTGTGTGCCACGGGCGGTAAAAGAATTATGAACTCGTGTGAAGTAAAGCCCGCACCTTCGGCTTGGGCTTTACATTCACACTCGTTCACAATTTCTTATTTATACCGCCCTTAATACACAATGTACTATTAAAGTACAGTCTTATATTATGTACATAATCCTGTCGTTTAATTTTGTTGGTTATTAAATTATTTATTCTAAATATGCATGAACATTTGAAATGAAACTGAAATTAGCAGATAAGTACCTAGATCTGCTAATTTCAGTTTCATTTCAAAGTTCAGAAAATTGAAGTAAACATGATCGTTTATGTTTACATGCTGCCTCGTTAGCGTAGGTACATTTTTTATCCATAGTAATACTCCGAACGCTTACAATTATTAGGTAGTGTAGAGAGTCGAACGCTTAGACACAATTCGTCTACCGTTTCCAAATGGGCATTTCTCCAAGCGTTTCAATCGCCGAGACTTCGGTGGCAAGTGGCAACATTAACTATTACCTGGTTTCCGTGAGTATCTCATCCATTTTATTAGATATTTTAGTAGTTGTCAACTATGTCTACCAATATATTCAAAAATTCTTGCATCTCTCACGGGATTCGTGTGATAACGCTGCCACTGAAGTCACGGCGGTTGAAACGCTCGGAGAAATGCCCATTTATGGCTGACGCTGACGTACGGATACGTACACTGCAAGAACATGACATGACAGCTTCCTAATATTTTGAGCTATCGAGGATTAAAAGTAGCTAATCATGTATTGTTATAATATTGAAATAACCAAGTTTTAACAGACGTCCAAAATAGTTCATGAAACAATACATTAAAAAAAAAACCTTAACTAAAAAAAATAATTACAAATAGTAACTAGTCAACGTCCGCTCTGCCTCCGGTGCAAAACTGCCCATAATGCTTGCGGCATTACCTCGTTGGATCGCTATATGGCCAGCCTTTGCACCAAAAACGATTCGGAGCGCGGGTCTTCTCCCTTCAACCTTAGTCGACGGCCCAAGTCACGCACAAAACGCCTCGCGTCCGCGCACCAGCAGCCCGCCGTCTTCACCGCAAAAGGAACAAACGAGTACCCCGGGCGCATACTTTTGCCGCTAATATATTGAAATTGAAATCCAATTTTTCTATATAAATAACATACAGTCCTTTTCGTTTACCTACCCATCAAATTCAAATTAGAATGGTGCGAACCTGCACAGCCACATATGGGAATTACGGTTGCTTAAAATTGAAGTTAAGTATGTAATTTTTTTATTTATTGTTTTGCTTTTCCATATTAAAAAAAAGTTTCGAATATTTTGAAAAAAATATTTTGAAGTAGTAATAGCAGGTTTGCATTATTTTCTACGAAAAATGTAACCTGGTCCATTGCCTTACACTAATCATTGCCCGAGAGTGTACATACAGGGTATACATTTTATAACTGACAATATTTAAGGAGGTGATTATATAGCTAATAATAAAACCAAATCAATAAAAATAAGTCTACCTACCTTAATTTTACCCAATATTTTCCTAAACTTTCATAAATCATGGACACCGAGCGCCCGGCGAACAAAACACGAGCAAACTCGCCCAGCGCGTGACGTCACCGCTAAGCAGCGGCGTAATGTCCACGCGTTAAAGATCTTTTGAAACTGAATAAAAGCCGTGTAGGTAAATTAAACGAAATATTAAATTTAACATTTTATATTTTTTATATAGTCAGCCCATCTTCTTAAAATGTTGCCAGTTATAAAATGTATACCCCGTATAATAATTTTATTCCCGTCGATTTGTGTCTGAAGGTAATTATATAGGTATAAATCTAACAAGGGTATTCCAAGAGTTTAACTAGATTTCGAAGATGTGCCTCAAGAAATACATGATAAACATGAAATTAATTAAGGAGCCCCTATACATGAGATACTTCTTGCTGATATATTGTAAAAACTTTTACTTATTTCCACGGTTAAGTCGAAAGTTTAACGATGTACTCAGTTTTATGAAATAAATATTTAAAAAATGTTCACAGCATGTTTATTCTGAAACATACTTGTGCTTTATCAACTCTAATTTAAATTTTACAAGCAATCTAATCATGCCAAAACCGTTGTATACACATGCCTTTTAAGGCATGTTTTATGCCTTGTTTACTCAATTGTGAAATATATATTCTTCATAACACTTTTTTATAAGTTTTCATGGAATCGATTTCGATTCAATGCAATGGTTCTCAATAAGAACATACCTACTCTTAAATTCTCATGAAAATTCTCGGAAATTTCCGAGTATATTCCCGCAATTTTTGAGAATGTTACATTGCTAACTCTAACCAATAGATTATCATGGAAGCAATAAAATAGTGCTAGATTGTAGAATATTTATTTGAACTATTTGTTTACCCTGCTCGAATTTTCAATAAAAACCTGCCAAGATCATGTCGGGCCACGCTCAATGTAGGGTTTCGTAGTTACTCAAAAACCTAGGCTAGGCCGATTATGATCATTTTTTTTTTGAAGTATTTATAAGCCAAATTTATATAAGCCTTTTCGAGCTTCCATACGTGAGGAGAACGAGTTCCATGTTTATCAGTCGACGTCGTAACCGTCACTTTCTGACAAAATAAATATGCAAATGCAAAAGTGTGGCGCGTAGAGCGTAAATGGCACAAGTACAATCATTATAATAAACCACAAAGTTGGGTAGACTACATAGCTATTTACTAACTAGCAACTCGCCACGGCTTCGCACGAGTAAGAAAGAAAGAAGAAGGAAAAGCGACCCCAAAAAGAATGCAAAACGTGCAAAAGCCGTTACGTTACAAGTAAGAAAACATAGGTACAGATAACATCTGTAGCACTATCTGTGGTAAGACAAAGCGTGTGGTAACGGCAGTAAGAATACATTTGTCACCACCCCAACTCCTCCTGTGGGTGTCGTAAGAGTCGACTAAGGGATTGAAGTGTCACTGACCATTATTTGATAAAAAAAAATGATGACGGGCAGCAGCGTCATCATACTGGACACATTACTGCGATCGCCAACCCGCTTGCCCAGCGTGGCGATTATGGGCATTTACCTCCTAATGCGTCTATACGCATAGTTAATAGGAGAGGCCTACGTCCAGCAGTGGACTATTATAGGCTGATGATGATGATGATGATGATAAGCCACTATTCAGAATTTTTTCATTTTTTTGACCCACGGATCAAAAGTTAAAGGGGGGAGACACTTTTTTTGTAAATATTGATTCAGCGTACTTCTTACAACAAGGCTGCAAGTTGCTGTAAGCATTTTATAAGATATTATATTGTGACGTGCCGCTGAAATGGAATCACTAGTAAAAAAGACCGACCACTGATGATATTCGGTAGTGTGGTCACGAGTGTGAAGTTAGCTGCCTAAAGCTAGCAGCCTATGGTAACCCGACCAAATAAGGAAGTCATAGTTAGCGATTTAATACAAAAGCCTATAAAACGATACTTCAACGTCAAATATACGCTTTTCCAGTAGATAAAAGAAATTTCTACCTTTCACCACTACCTATATTACGACGAACATGACAAATCGTGAAAACTTAACTAAGCAGCTAACTTCACAATTTAGCTGCCTAGTTGGTTTAGATTTTCCCAAATATCTGCTCGAATCTGTCTGTATAACAATTAATGTTAGGTATCAGTAAAACCATCTTGTAAAGGGCAATAACTGAGAAAGCTTTCATCAACATTGAAAGAAAATTACTATGTCTGATTTGAAGAAAAGACTTAGCAGCCTAAGCCAATTTCAAATAATCCTTTATTTTCCCATAGCATCTTTCTTTGTAACACTTTATGATAGGTATCAGTAGAATCCCCTAAAATAGAGCATTAATTGAGAAAACTCTCATCAACATTGAAAGAAAATTACTATATTTAATTTGAAAAAAACACTTAGCTGCCTATGCTAATATCTAAGTTTCCTCTATTTTACCATAGAATCTTTCTTTGTAACACTTTATGGTAGATATCAGTCGAACCCCCTAAAATAGAGCATTAATTGAGAAAACTCTCATCAACATTGAAAGAAAATTACTATGTTTAATTTGCAATAAACACTTAGCTGCCTATGCTAATATTAGATTTTCCTCTATTTTTCCATAGAATCTTTCTTTGTAACACTTTATGTTAGGCATCAGTAGAACCCCCTAAACAAGGGCGATTAATTAGGAAAATCTCATCAACATTGAAAGAAAATTACTATGTTTGATTTGCAAAAAAGTCTTACCTGCCTATGCTAATATCTAAGTTTCCTCTATTTTTCCATAGAATCTTTCTTTGTAACACTTTATGTTAGGTATCACTAGAACCCCCTAAAATAGAGCATTAATTGAGAAAACTCTCATTAACATTGAAAGAAAATGGCTATGTTTAATTTGCAAAAAACACTTAGCTGCCTATGCTAATATCTAAGTTTCCTCAATTTTATATAGAATCTTTCTTTGTAACACTTTATGATAGGTATCAGTAGAATCCCCTAAAATAGAGCATTAATTGGGAAAACTCTTATCAACATTGAAAGAATATTACTATGTTTCATTTGCAAAAAACACTTAGCTGCCTATGCCAATATTAGATTTTCCTCTATTTTTCCATAGAATCTTTCTTTGTAACACTTTATGATAGGTATCAGTAGAATCCCCTAAAATAGAGCATTAATTGAGAAAACTCTCATCAACATTGAAAGAAAATTACTATGTTTAATTTGCAAAAAAGGCTTAGCTGCCTATGCTAATATCTAAGTTTCCTCTATTTTACCATAGAATCTTTCTTTGTAACACTTTATGGTAGATATCAGTAGAACCCCCTAAAATAGAGCATTAATTGAGAAAACTCTCATCAACATTGAAAGAAAATTACTATGTTTAATTTGCAATAAACACTTAGCTGCCTATGCTAATATTAGATTTTCCTCTATTTTTCCATAGAATCTTTCTTTGTAACACTTTATGTTAGGCATCAGTAGAACCCCCTAAACAAGGGCGATTAATTAGGAAAATCTCATCAACATTGAAAGAAAATTACTATGTTTGATTTGCAAAAAAGTCTTACCTGCCTATGCTAATATCTAAGTTTCCTCTATTTTTCCATAGAATCTTTCTTTGTAACACTTTATGTTAGGTATCACTAGAACCCCCTAAAATAGAGCATTAATTGAGAAAACTCTCATTAACATTGAAAGAAAATGGCAATGTTTAATTTGCAATAAACACTTAGCTGCCTATGCTAATATTAGATTTTCCTCTATTTTTCCATAGAATCTTTCTTTGTAACACTTTATGTTAGGCATCAGTAGAACCCCCTAAACAAGGGCGATTAATTAGGAAAATCTCATCAACATTGAAAGAAAATTACTATGTTTGATTTGCAAAAAAGTCTTACCTGCCTATGCTAATATCTAAGTTTCCTCAATTTTTATATAGAATCTTTCTTTGTAACACTTTATGATAGGTATCAGTAGAATCCCCTAAAATAGAGCATTAATTGGGAAAACTCTTATCAACATTGAAAGAATATTACTATGTTTCATTTGCAAAAAACACTTAGCTGCCTATGCCAATATTAGATTTTCCTCTATTTTTCCATAGAATCTTTCTTTGTAACACTTTATGATAGGTATCAGTAGAATCCCCTAAAATAGAGCATTAATTGAGAAAACTCTCATCAACATTGAAAGAAAATTACTATGTTTAATTTGCAAAAAAGGCTTAGCTGCCTATGCTAATATTAGATTTTCCTCTATTTTTCCATAGAATCTTTCTTTGTAACACTTTATGTTAGGTATCACTAGAACCCCCTAAAATAGAGCATTAATTGAGAAAACTCTCATTAACATTGAAAGAAAATTGCTATGTGTAATTTGCAAAAAACACTTAGCTGCCTATGCTAATATTAGATTTTCCTCTATTTTTTCCATAGAATCTTTCTTTGTAACACTTTATGATAGGTATCAAAAGAATCCCCTAAAATAGAGCATTAATTGAGAATACTCTCATCAACATTGAAAAAAAATTACTATGTTGAATTTGCAAAAAACACTTAGCTGCCTATGCTAATATTAGATTTCCCTCTATTTTTCCATAGAATCTTTCTTTGTAACACTTTATGTTAGGTATCACTAGAACCCCCTAAAATAGAGCATTAATTGAGAAAACTCTCATCAACACTGAAAGAAAATTACTATGTTGAATTTGCAAAAAACACTTAGCTGCCTATGCTAATATTAGATTTTCCTCTATTTTCCCATTGAATCTTTCTTTGTAACACTTTATGATAGGTATCAGTAGAATCCCCTAAAATAGAGCATAAATTGGGAAAACTCTTATCAACATTAAAAGAATATTACTATGTTTCATTTGCAAAAAATACTTAGCTGCCTATGCCAATATTAGATTTTCCTCTATTTTTCCATAGAATCTTTCTTTGTAACACTTTATGATAGGTATCAGTAGAATCCCCTAAAATAGAGCATTAATTGAGAAAACTCTCATCAACATTGAAAGAAAATTACTATGTTTAATTTGCAAAAAAGGCTTAGCTGCCTATGCTAATATTAGATTTTCCTCTATTTTTCCATAGAATCTTTCTTTGTAACACTTTATGTTAGGTATCACTAGAACCCCCTAAAATAGAGCATTAATTGAGAAAACTCTCATTAACATTGAAAGAAAATTGCTATGTGTAATTTGCAAAAAACACTTAGCTGCCTATGCTAATATTAGAATTTCCTCTTTTTTTTCCATAGAATCTTTCTTTGTAACACTTTATGATAGGTATCAGTAGAATCCCCTAAAATGGAGCATTAATTGAGAAAACTCTCATCAACATTGAAAAAAAATTACTATGTTTCATTTGCAAAAAACACTTAGCTGCCTATGCTAATATTAGATTTCCCTCTATTTTTCCATAGAATCTTTCTTTGTAACACTTTATGTTAGGTATCACTAGAACCCCCTAAAATAGAGCATTAATTGAGAAAACTCTCATCAACACTGAAAGAAAATTACTATGTTGAATTTGCAAAAAACACTTAGCTGCCTATGCTAATATTAGATTTTCCTCTATTTTTCCATTGAATCTTTCTTTGTAACACTTTATGATAGGTATCAGTAGAATCCCCTAAAATAGAGCATTAATTGAGAAAACTCTCATCAACATTGAAAGAAAATTACTACGTTTCATT